>JAJTWQ010000198.1:600000-803994 GCA_029007595.1 Solanum commersonii
CATCTCAATATCCTCTCGGTGCTAAGTAAAATCCTAACATAATTAAACATAAATATATTATTATCCATGAAAAAGCACAATTAAGTCACTAATCCAAGCTAAAAAAAAAGCATATAATAGCTCCTTAAACCTTGAATCATGCATGAGTTAAAAATCCTTTCACAAAACCATGACCCCTTAATGTGAGAAAACCTTTCACTATTGAATTGATGCCGATATTAAAGCAAAGATCATAAGACAGTCTTTTCATAAGTCATGCACTAGTTCATGAAAACATCATTCATAGCTTCATAGTTTCTTTATACATTCATGTAAGTTAGGGTTCATAGTCAAAATCACGATCAAAGCATGGATTCATATGAAATTGATTGGAAAGCATATAATTAAATCTAGATAATCATAATATGATCAAAATCAGACTATTTAATTCATACAAATATAATCCATGAGGATTGAATGAAAACCTAATTAATTTAGGGAAATTGGAGAAAACTTTGGGACTCTATGGGTGAATGGAACCCATTAATGAACTCCCTACATACCTTAATCTCAAATCTCATAATCAGTTGATGAAGAAACCTTAAAGACTTGAAAAACCCTAGAAATTCCTTCATCGCCTTGCAGAGAAAACCTTTGAGAGGACTTTGGGAATTTTGGGGGAACGAAGGAGAATGGGTAGATTTCTGGACTAAAATAAGTTATACGGGCTTCTTTTAGGAAAAAAAGTAGTATAGGAATAAGGTGCATAAAAAAGACACAAATACTCCATTAGATAACTGTCGGTCAGCCCTACGGTGACGACCTACGGATCGTAGAAATTCCTATTAACCGTACTGGTCATCTGTAGGTCGAGGGATTGGTCCTAAGTCTAGAGGAAAACCTACGACTTGTTCCTACGGACTGTCAAAATTCCTACCGTCCTTTGACCCATCCTTAGAACTCAACTTTTAGCTCAAAATTTCACCAAGACTAGAACATTCTATGGGACCTTCTTACGGTCCATAGTACATTCAACGGTCCATGATGGTCAATTGTGGATGGGTTACTGGGGCTTTATTTACAAAATTATTTTCCCGTATAACTTCTTGTGACTCGTAGACTTGTCTCGTGGAATTGAACTTGTAGCCATCTTTGACCTTCTTTCCTTTTCCAAATTTTGAGGTGTTACAGTTACCTTACTATCCTTGAGTTAGCGTTGCGCTATTGCACTTATGCTTGGTTTACTATTCACTCCTTTTATGATGACAAAAGGGTGAAAATATTGGCGACAGGGATATTGGAGACATGGAAATTATTGATAGGAAGAATGTTAGTGAGAAAATGAAGTCAGGTTGATCTATCTAACATAGGGAAGTCACGTTGAAACTGTTTGTGTGGTTACAATGTGGCTGAAATGATTGCATAGTTTGTCATGATCATCAAAACTGGGGAAAATGTTATAATGTTGAAAAGATGATTTTGATGAGTGACAAACTTGATGAAGGGACCTAGTGCCTATAACATTTTTTGCCGATGTCAACAACCATATTATAAATTGTACCTTGTCTATGCAGTGTGCTAGGGCAGTGTGACAGGGTGAAAGCAGGACAATAATGTCTTTGTATACCTCGACTAAGAACAAGAGGTTAAGAAGACTTGACAAAGATCAAAACCTAGATTTTGTAACATTGAAGAATATTGCTCTCTTATCATTGAAGTTTTATTTTTCATTCCTTGTTGTTGAGTCTTTTTTTGTGCTAATATTGTAAACCTACTCTTCTCAATGAAGCTTGTGTAGGTATTGTGTTTTCTCTTATCTTTTAGATTCGAGTTGTTGGCTAGTGTTAGCCATAGATTATACGGGGGAGGGATTAGGAGTTTAATTCCTACATTGCATGAGTTAGTAATTTGAAATATGGCTCGTGTTTCGTGAAAATATTGGTGAAATCCTACTTGGTAGGTCGTGATTTTTCCTTCCTTGAGTAAGATGATTTTTATGTTAACATCTTGCGTTCCTTTACTTTCTACTATGTAGATTGTTCTGTTTTTGTTCTAAGTTGTTCTCAGTTAATGAGCCAAAAATCACCTAACCAGTTGTAGCTTCTTTAAGTTAGTATTTTCTGTAAGTAATGCCCAATGTTACAGTCATTAATCATATCGTAAGAATATCAACAAGCTGGTCATGATTAAAATATACTAAACCCAAAGTTCCTTTTTCAGGAAAATATGTTGAATAAAGTTAAAATCGATATACATATGTTTGGTGCTAGGGTGAAACACTGGGTTAGCGGTAAATTGGTCTCACTAAAATTATGACACCAAAAGAAAGACACGAACAAGAAGAAAGACCAATTTCTTTCAACAATAGACCAATCCATTGAATTTTATTGGTGGAAGTAGCAAGAGAGAGATATTCGGCCTCAGTATTAAAGAGCGAAAGATATCGTTGTTTGCGGGAACACCAAGAAACAAGCACTGGACATAGGGAAATTTCTAAACCAATAGAAGAATTCTGATCATCTATACTTTCTCCTAAATCGGCATCACAATATCCTTGTAATTGGTGAGATTTATGGTTTGGAAAGAAAATACCATGAGAAGAAATTGATTTAAGATATCACAAGATATGCTTAACTGCTGCCCAATATTTCTCTATCGGACTATGCATGAACCAACAAAAATTATTAACAGTGAAGGAGATGCAAAGTCTAGAGAAAGTGAGATACTATAAGCTGGTGACAAAACTTTGATAAAGGCTTTCATAAAGAAATTGAGTATTGTCACTGGTGTGCTACTTGTTACTCGGGCACATGAGAGTAGAAATATCACTGGAAGTTAAGATGTTACTATATCCAAGAGATCATGTGTATATTGATACTGGTGTAACAACAATCAATTATGTCTCCATGTAGCTTCAATACCCAAAGATTAATTAACCTTGCCCAAGTTGCGCAAGGAGAAGGGAATTTCTAAGTGTTGATGCAATGATGAAACTAGATGTATAGACATGTCCAATACTATAATGTCATTAACATAAATAAAACAAAATAGATTTTTTGCACCCATGAATCTAACGAAGAGTGAGGAATCTATTTTAGAGCCTTGGAAAAAATGGTCATACAAGGTATTACCCAAACATTTATTCCACAGTAGAATAGCCTATTTAAAGCCATAAATAGAACTCTCTAGCTTGTATCTATAATTAGGGTGATTCGGGTAAACAAAACATGGCGGTTATGTTGAACCATGTATACATCCTCCTCTAGCTTACCATGAAAGAACGCGCTAAATATATCAAGTTGATTAACAATCCATCCTTCTGACGTGACAATAGAAAGCAATACTCGAACAGTTGTAGGTTTGACAACAAAAATGAGAGTATCATCAAAGTCAATTCCAGGGCATTGTTGGAAACCCTTGGAAAATAATCTAGACTTATGTCGTTCAATGGAGCCATCTAGATTTTTCTTCGTCTTGGAAAATTAATTTACAACCTATTACATTCACAGCTTGATGAGGTGGAACCAACTTCCATGTACTTGTTGTTATGAGCGCATTATATCTTGCGGACATAACAGATCATCTCCATTGAGGAATTTTGATGGCGTGAGTATGACATGTGGGGTCAAGATCAAGGTTAAAGGAGCTAAAGAAAGATTGAATACGTTTGGGCTTAAGATTTCCTTTATACACTCTTGTAAGCATTTGATGACTACGAATGGGTGTGACTAAATCCAATGAAGTAGCACCACAAGAATTAGAGTCACCTGGATAGCCATAAACAACAACACCAATCAAAATGCAAAGGTATTGAATTTGTGTATGATGTTAGAAAGTACCAAGGGAAACATAAGAAGCATGTGATGGAGATGATGTTGGAGAAAAGTACGGAGAGGATAGAGGATGAGTTGAGGTTGATTCTTGGCTTACTAGGGTTAAGATTGAGACATTGGTGGATGTATGGCGTAGCTAGACCCATATGAGCAGTAGTAATAACAAGAAATAAGTTTGTCTCAGGCTTAGTGGATGCAGCGCACACACCATCAACTTCTTGAAAATGGAACACTTATTCATCAAATAACACATGACATGAAACAAAAAAATTGTTAGGGACACGATTATAACACTTGTAGCCTTTCTGAGTGCAAGTACAACCAAGAAAGACACCGGGAGTGGAACGAGGACATAATTTATTTTGTGAATGAGGACGAAGCCAATGGTAGCATAAGGAACCAAAAACACGTAGTTGATTATAATCATGCTTTTCACCAAGCAAAATTTCACATGGACTTTGATGATTTAATGGAGGAGTGGGCAGAAGATTAATTGAAAAAATAGTCATTTCAAAAGCATTTGTCCAAAAATTAGAATGAACATGTGAGTTAAAAGAAGTGCACAAACCGTTCAGTGACATGCCTATGTTTTGTTTTTGCACGCCCATTTTGTTGAGGAGTTTATGGATAGGAAACACGTTGTGTGACTCCATGTGTGTGCACATAAGAAGTCAAGGCTTGAAACCACCTCCCCAGTATGCCTGAAATTGTTTAATGGAGCAACTGAAGAGTTTCTCAGACAATAAATGAAATTGATGAAAAATATCATGAACATTAGATTTATTCTCAACCATATATATCCAAGAGTATTTGCGAAAGCGATAAAGCAATATAAAACAGTAACGAAAACCATCACTTGAGATTTCTGAGGCTGGACCCCAAATATCATGACAAATCAAATCTAAAGGACCACAAGCATAATATCAAACAGTGAGAAAGGAAAATTATTAATTTAACTCTTTACACAAGCTTGACATAATAAACTACGACACCTGCAAGAGCTATCAAAACCTAAACTATTATTAGAGACTAAGAGATGAACTGTAGAAGGAGAACCCAATTCTGGAAAAATGGATTTAATTGGTTTTCACCAAGAAATATTTCTGGAATTGGTTGAGTGCTATCAAGAATGAATGAAAAATATTTGAACAAAAAAATTAAAAAAAGAATTACATGAAAGTGAAATATCAATTGTTTAATATTGCCTATTCAAAATAGGATCATTGGCAAGGGAATATATATATATATATATATATATATATATATATATATATATGCATTAGAACCTTGATGACGACACTAAAGTGCACATTAAGTGAGATGAAGCGCTCATCACATTTTGAGCGTTGCTTTACAAATTAAGCACTATTAAAGCGAGCCTTTGACAACACTACATGTAACTAGGTGTAGCATAATAAACCAGATAATGTGTAATATATTCAATGCAAGTTATACTGATATGTAGCACAAATTGTTAGTGTCAAAGATTAGAAGTTGTAATTCTATGGAAGCTTCTTACAATCAGGCTCATTTGGTTGAAAAAGGTTTAGGTAGGATTAGTTTGTAAGAAAGCACGGACTGTGTACTATCTATGAAATATGGAATATGTACCATTTTTCAAGCCAGAAAAACAAATAACTAAGCACAATACGTTAAAACATTGCAAAGTTGCAAATATGTTTAAAAGCCCTTTCTCCTGACAGTGTACAAAATCAAAATGCATGTTTCTTCCACAACTCTCCTTCTATTATAGTGATCTGAGATAGTATCCGTAAAATAAAATATTAAAAAGTAAATTATATTGAGATCAAGGCCTCTATGATCAATTCAAATTCTTTGACACTATCCATAGAAGGAAATGCATATCCCTGTGCAAGGCACAAAACATGTGTCAAATGGTATTATGTGGCATTGCACTTTAACATATAGACGCATATGCAATCCCTGTAAGCAACATATTTGGCTAAAAGTGTTGAATTTCAGCACAAACATTTTAGATTAGCTAAGAGAAAAACTGAATGATATATATAACGTCACTGTCAGTAAGATGCATATTTTGGAGAAATAAGAGAATCCGCACAAAGTTTAGGTTTTTTTGTTAGAACTGAAGAATAATTTGGGAAATAAAAACATAATTTAGCAAATTGATCAGAATTGCATCTGAGTAATCACTTATGTGTGATATATATGTAAATAATATAAACACTTCAAGGCACTTATCAATTAATTCAAATAATGGAAAGGTGGATCATTCACAACTCATAGATAGTACATTAAATTACAACAAAAGAACAAAATACATAATAATATATTGTCATTTCATTTCATATTCGAGGAAGGGAAAGAAACTCAACAAACTAACTATTGTGATAATTGTTTTTACATTTTTGTGCATTAATTAAGAATAGTTAATATGGTTTTTGAACATTTAAATTTGAATCTTCCCACTTTTAGAAAACAATAGATAGATAATACCAGCCAACATTGATATTCATATCTGTAGCAATATGCCTTGACAATTACACAATCAAGCTTGTAGCAACAGAAAATGTTATTTCAGTGTTTTGAGCAATTAGATAATTACGGCAGTCCATTGTGAGATTAATTAACTCATGATTCAAAGAAGAGTCAAAACATCAAGACACATGACAGAAGAACTACCATCACATAACTCTATAGGACAAGAAAACTATTATTAATATAACTCGACGAGGAAAAAAAACCATTCATAAAACTCTATGGTTCCTATTGAACCAAATACAAGGAACAAATAATACGATGCAAAATGAATAAAAAATCAATACTTGAGTACAACATCATCTCAGAATATTTTATCAAGTGATATAATCACTACCCTCAGTTTCCCTGCAAATCATAGAAGAGACAAGACTCTCCATAAAAGTTCTAGTTCTTATACACTCAGAAGTTTTTCCATCAACATTCATCTCTCTCTGTTGTTCCTTTTTCTTATTGTAGATAATCAACTTCGCTTTCCCAGGCGCAGCTATTATGATGTCATCATCACTCATTAAACACACGGGTGTGGGACAAAAAGGGAATGCATTTTTTACAACAATAAATTTGGTCCACGACTCCACAACCCCATATTCTTTCATCATCCAAACATCAATTTCATTTTCATTTCTTCTATCACCCATTACACAAAGACACCCTTTAAGAGCCACAATTCCATAAAAGTGCAAAAGAGAAGTAGTAGTAATGGTAGGTATAGGCACCTCGAAGAATTTCTCATCAGTTAGATTAAAAGCAACAATTATAGATGTAGAATAATAATATTTACCAGCCAGCCAATGCAAAGCCCCATTTAGGAAAACCCCAAAACCGTGAATAGGAATTGCACCATTATGAGATATACGCTCAAGTCTCCTCCAAAAACCCATTCTCGCAGAGACATCCACATATGTACATAAAAGGTCACCTTCAAGTACACCTCTATAACAAGAAAGAGTAATAACCTTATAATCATCACTAGAAAAATCATACCCAAGGGCATACACGATAGAGGTGCTTTGGAAGAGCCAGAGGAGAGTTTGAAATTCTATAGTATTCTAAGATTGTGGGGTTGATTAAAAATGCAGCATCTTCCTCATCCAACACCAATACCAAGCCATTACATGAACCAACAATATTCTTCCATTTTCCATGAAAACTAAGCTCGGTTGAAATTGCATCAATTCCATTTTGGGGGTTAGGGTTAATATGAAGAGAGTGACGAGATTGAGAAACATCAGAGATAAGAATGAGCTTAAATTTTTCATGTTTGTTGGATTGATAATTGAGATAAGCTTTTATGAATTTCAGGTCTGAAAGAAAAGAGCACCAATGCCTGGAAACGCAACGGAATTGACCTACCGATTTTACAGGCATCCAGGAGACTATCTCTTCTATCATTTCATCAGGCAACTTTCTGCTCTTCGCCATTTTGGGGATTTTGGTTTTAAGGGTAATTTCTTGAGCAAGTTTTTCAAAATTTTATCTTTTCATGTTTTCTTTAAATGTTACTTGGGCTGAAATATATTGGGGCTATATTTGGATCATAACTTGATGGGGATCTTACAGAAATTCCATAAGTTTAGAAGTTAACTACATAGATTTTATTAATCTTACTAGATTTTGGTGTGTCAAGATACATCCAGATGCATGTATCTTGGGATATATGAGGCCAAAATTAGGTATAATTTATTCTAGATTCATTGCATCCAAGTGGATCCGAATGTATTTGAGATACATAGAAAAATCTTAGTCACCTCCCGCACATTTCTCCCATCTCTCTTGCCACTCTCCTATGTATCTAGCTTACATGTGAATCACACCAGATAAATGTATCTTAGTGTGTATATAGTGTGATTCACATGTATCTAGCATACATGACTATCTCACTTGCCTTCCATCCTATCAAGCTCGCCACTCTCCCAATCAGTACTTTTGGAACAAGTTTTTATAAAATTTGTAAATACAAAAGTACAATTAAAAATTGTTTGATGAGAACTTCAAGTGCAAATTACTTTACTTACAAATTCTTAACCATTTTTCCAGGTAAAAATCATGTTTAAACATGATTGGACTAATTCTTATCGAACTTCAATTTGCAGCAGTTGTTTCTTCAACTTTAACAAAAATATATTGTCCAAATACGTCAAGATGTATTGGATAAACTAATTAACTATATTTACTTTTGCACAAAATTATAATATCACTAATTTCTAGATGAACAATAGACTGTATGGTGTAAAGTCAGACTCGGCCAGATGTCCAAATAACGTGGCAACATGTAGCAAGTATACTTTTGGGACCACATTTCTCCAACACGTCCCCTCTAGTTTTGATAATTTTGTTTTGGGTGTCAAGCCATTGCTAGTGATTAAACATAGATAAGTTTCTTATACACAAATAACAAAAGGCGTCAACATGCTCGCTGGTTGATTCACAACTACAAAGTTAGTGGTCAAGAAAAAAAACTACTAGCACATCAAACTATACACAACTACAGAGTTTGACGATAATATTCCCTGCTTTCACAAGATGGGAAACTTTGACGTAAAAAACAACCTATTAAATATGTACATAGTTATTTAGATTATCTTTTCATATAATGTTGAGAACTTATTTATTTTATTATTCTCCGTTTCATATTTCGTTTCCTTAAATCTTAATCATATTATCCTTTTGGGTTTCTTTACATATATCACAAAATCATAACATATATTCGGTCTCTACATTTCTTTACAGATATCATCAAATTATCATGAATAAATTAAAAACATATTGGACTTAATAATTGATGCACAACTTCTGCTATGGACTGCCTGACTAAGAGTGGAGTTTAGATTCTTAAACTTTCTGAATCAATTTTTTTAAATGGAAATTCACAAGGACTAGTACTGAGATGCAATTCTTAAATTTTCGGAATTTATGTAGATAAGGTGTTACGATCCAATCTCTCGAGTCATGATGGAACTTAGCTAGTTTTACCTAGTAATAAGTAAGTCAATTCGTAACTCAAAATAATAAGTAACGACTATAAGGGTAGAAATAAAGTGTACGTGGCAATGAAATAGCAGAAATAGAGGAATAGGCGGAAGCATACTATAATAATAATAATAATAATAATAATAATAATAAAATAAGATCCCTCACAGAAAGTGAAAGTCACGAGTACAGTGCTACAAAACTAAAAAAGTACAAGTCCCAAAAGTGGACTCAAAATACAAGGCTTATTTCAAAAATAAATAGACAAGCCAACTAAATATAGATAGAGTTAGGTAAGTCTAGGACACCATGTGCTCAGCCTCACCTCTGAATTGAAGCTGCAACATGCTAGAATCTCTGCACTGGTAACTAATGATCGGATCTATATCATGAAATATATGCAGAGTGTAGCATGAGTACCAAAGAACAGTTACTCAGTAGGCTTCATAGGCCAATTAAGAAGGAAAAGTAAAAGCAAAAAGAAATGCTAGAATAAAAAAACAAACAAAGTAAAAATAGTGGAATTTGAAAGAGATGCAGACGACTGTACTAATAATAGAAAAAAGTCTAACTAACTAAATCTACCTAAACCCCATCAGCCTAGAAAGTACACTTTATACACAAGTTTATGTAGAAACCTAAACAAACCTCTCGGTTTCTCATGCTCAACTTTCACTTGTTTACAATTAGGACATTTATCCACAAACTCTGCAATATCCTTCTTCATCCCACTCCACCAATAGATTTCTCGCAAGTCACGGTACATCTTGGTGGCTCCCGGGAGAATGGAATATCGAGAACTAAGGGCTTCTGACAAGATTTATTCCCTCAAGTCCTCTACATTAGGAACACACAAACGACCTTGATATCTAAGAACTCCATATCCCTCTTGGAGAAAGCCTCTACGGACTTTTTAAGCACTGTTTCCCTCAATTCAACCAAAATTGTATCCAGATCTTGCTTGGATTTCACATCCGCCACAAAGGACGATTCTGAACCATTATGAACCATGACACCACCCTTGGTAGAGTTTACTATCTGAACACCTAATCGAGCATATCTATGAACATCTCGAACCAACTCCTTCTTATCCTCTTCAATAGGACCAACACTACCCATAGATAATCGATTAAGAGCATCCACCACCACATTCACTTTAGCGGGGTGATAGAGAAAACCCATATCATAATCCTTCAATAACTCAATCCACCTTCTTTGGAGAAGATTTAGGCCCTTCTGACTAAACACATATTGTAAACTCTTATGGTCGATGAAAACATCGACATGAACACCATACAAATAGTTCTTCCAAATCTTTAAGGCAAAAACAAAGGCCACTAGTTCAAGGTCATGGGTAGGATAATTCTTCTCATGAATCATAAGTTGCCCTGAAGCATAGGCAATAACTTTCCCATTTTGCATAAGCACACATCCTAGACCAATTCATAAGGCATAACAATAAACCACAAAACCATTCGTCCCTTCCGGTAAAGTCAACACGGGAGCGGAAGTAAGTCTATCTTTCAATTCTTCAAAGCTCTTCTCATATGCTTCGAACCATATGAACTTAGCCTCCTTTTGAGTCAAAGCTGTCAAAGGAGAGGCAATCTAAGAAACCCCCTCAACAAACCTTCTGTAGTAACCAACTAAACCCAAGAAACTTCTAATATCCAAAGGGGAAAGAGGTATAGGCCAACTCTTGACCACATCCATCATCTTAGGATCTACCTCAATACCCTTACTTGAAACAATGTGACCTAGAAAAGCCATGGACCTTAACCAAAATTCACATTTGCTAAACTTTGCAAAAAGTTGTTGGTCCCTGAGAATTTGCAACACGATCCTCAAATGATCAATGTGCTCATACTCACTACTTAAGTAAATCAATATATCATCAATGAACACAATCACAAACATGTCAAGGTATTGTCAAAACATTCTATTCATCAAATTCATAAAGACTGCCAGAGCATTAGTCAACCCAAACAACATTACCAAAAACTCATAATGACCATGTCAAGTTCGAAAAGCCGTCTTTCGAATATCACCTTCTTTTACCCCCAGTTTGTGATAACCTAACCAAAGATCAATCTTAGAGAAGTAACTCGCTCCTGAAGGATTCATCCTAGTGAAGTCTCTTACTCTAGATGCCGTTGTACCCACATTTGGATTCACAAGGACCACAACCTCCCTATTGGCTTGGGTTGTCACGGCTTGAGCCAACACTTGAAAAGTAGTCCTAAACTCTGCATTAGTCACTTTCTCGGCCAGAGGGTCAACCGGAGCTTGAGGAGCCTGAGGGGGAGCTTCTTGACTTGCATTCTCTCCCTCATTCCTTCTAGCAAAACCTCTTAGAGTAGTCATATCCTATAGACCATCAAGTAAGGATTAGGGGGGAAACATTATAGAGTCAAACTCTATCGCGCGACTTAGAGTAAAGAAAGAAGTGAAGTTTCTTAACCATTTTGTAGCCTCTCATTCATAAATGTGGCATGCTTCACACTTATGAACAAGACTCTACTTGACGTGGTTTTTGAGATATCCTAGAACCATTCTAAACCTAGTGCTCTAATTACCAAGTTTGTCACGACCTAGGTGTACCCTAGATGTAACATGGCATACAAGACCTTGAGAGGCCTTGTTAACACCCAATTTTGACCCTCCTTTTTTCTAATTTATTATTTTCGAGCTTTAATTTAATAACGTATCAAATTATCCTTTTTCACAATTATTTTTACTACTACAACTATTTATCTACTAAAGTTATATGTTTTATTGTCAAAATTACTATTATCACTGTTACACCTCTTTTTCTTAAATAATCGATAGTCGTCATTTTATTTCAAGTTTCATTTTTTTTATTAAATTAATTATAAGTCAATATTTTGTATTATTATTTTATATTAGCATAAAGTCGTAATATTAATATTTTTTATGACATATTTTGTATCACCAATTAAGCTAGAAGCCCGATTTAATTTATAGGGAAAAAGGAAAAGGCCTAAGAAATTTGATTAAAGCCCAAAGAGTCTCCAGCCATTTTTTTAGCCCAAACCATCTTTCAACCCATATAATTACAATATCTCTGAAAATCCCATTATCCCTTGGGAAGCCTAATTTCAAAATTTTCAACCCAGTAGTCGTGTCTTGTCTTGTCTCTCTTCCACCTTCCATTTTTAGAAAAAACAACAAAAACTTGTCGTGTTGCTATTGACGAATGAGTTGAATAAAGTTTTACAAAAGAAAGATCAAGATATCGTTAATGCTATGGGATTGCTTGACCTTTCAAAGAAACGATTGCAAATGATGAGATAGGAAGAATGGGAATCTATGATGGATGAGGTTAGCTTATTTTGTGGTAAACATAGTATTTCAATTCCCAAAATGAATGAAGGCTACTCTAATGGGAAGTCAAAGCGTAAGAGGTCCAATATTTCATATTTACATCACTTTCGTGTGGAAGTATTTTATGCCATCATTGATTTGGCACTTCAAGAACTCAATAATCGTTTTGATGTGGTGACTAGTGACTTGCTCCTCAGTATGGCTAGTTTGAGTCCGGTTGATTCATCTGCTAATTTTCACAAGGATAGGATAACGAAACTAGCCGAGTACTATCCAAGTGAGTTTGGTGATAAAGAGCTTCGGGAACTCAATTTTCAACTCGATGATTTTATTGTCTATGCTCAAAAGTGTGATAGCAAGTTTCTCAACTTGAAGGGAATCAAGGATCTTGCAAGAGTGATGATAGAGACAAAACTAGATCAAACTTGATCACTTGTGTATCTACTTGTGAAGCTAACTTTGATTATTCCTGTTGCTACCACAGGCGTGGAAAGAGCATTCTCATCAATGAAGTACATAAAGAATGATTTGCGTAATAGGATGGATGAAGATCTTTTGAATGGTTGTTTAGTTTGCTATATAGAGCGTAGTATATTTAAAGATGTAAGTAATTATGCCATTATTGACCGTTTTCAAAATATGAAAACTCGTCGAGGACTGTTATAAGTGAATGATGTTTTTTGCTAATATATTACTATATAAAGATTGCTACTACCTACTTGCTCGTCAACTTGTTCTCACCGTAAAATTTATATAATTGAATTAATTGTCTATATTGAAGATAATGGTGCCCCCATGTTCTTGAGATCTTGGATACGACTCTGTTGTTTCTGTGGGAAAACGTTATGTTACTCTAAGAAATTTATATGTTGAGAAATTCTTGCCTAGTTTAGCTATATTCAAAGTTATGTGGAAACTGTATTTATGTTTTTCATTTGAAATCTAAATTCATTTCTTCTCCTTTTTTTTTATTTTTTTTTATTTTTTATGTTTTAGACATTATGAATAAAAGGAGATGGTTGTGTTTATAGTATATATGCATCAGTTCTTGCTCCAGGTTGCTGATCATTTGATATATCTATGCATTCCTATGTAAAAACGTGCAGATCATATCATTAGTTTTTCTTAAAATATAAGCTCTAATTGCGGATACACTACAGTAGCTTCGCACCCTGTATCTTATGGGTTTTAGATTTCTCTCAAATTCTACTAGAACTAATATTATTTAGTTTGCTATTATTATATGTTGATGTTAAAAACGGGTTTGTATCCCTTTTTGAGATTTATACAGATCAGAAATTGTTTTCACCTCATTTACTAGACCTTGAATTTAAAGAATGGGTTAGCTTTATAGCTAGATATTTGTTAATGACTTAGTTTCATAATTGGATTTATATGAGTTGTGTTGTTGCTGTTTCATTCCCAGTTAAATGATTTATCTTGTGTGCTTATATGTTTAAAGTTTCAATGTTGATATTTTCCTATGTATAACAAACATGCTTAAGGAAGATGACTATAGTCACGACTGTAAACATTCCTACGCAACTTACTTTTTGCATACAAGTACTAATTTATGTTTTGTGCTCTTTTGTTAATTATATTGTGTATGTATTTTGTTTTGTTTTTAATTTAAGTAATAGCATTACGACATGTATAAATCTTGAAAACTTATGGCATAAGTATTTTTTTTTAATTCAAGTCTTTAACGAGTAGTTCGTTTGTAGCTTAAGTAGGAGGGGTTGTGTATTATTTTTTTTTTTTTTGTGCTTTAAAGGCGTCGTAGTAGTTTTCTTTGAGATTTGTTCCGCATTTGCAAGTTTTCATGTTTTGGATGGTATGTTCGTTATGCTATTTAACTCAGTTCTATTTCTAGTGTATTCAATATCGAGTGAGGTTTAATTGTCTTACTAATTCTCTTTACTTTCTTTTATTTGCATGAACACTTCAGGAGCTAAATGGAGTCTTCATGAAAGACTCTCACCGCCGTATAGTCTCATGCTATCGCTAGACTATGAAAATGTGCATCCACTCTTTTACTTTGTGTCTCTCGCGTCCTCAAGACTCATCCAGTAGCAAGGAAATCTGGAAAATGTTCCTTTATAATTTTCTTAGTTATCTGTTGTTATGTTGTTGTTAATGTTATTTGTGGATATATGTGTTATGTGATATTTCTTACACTTTGATTGCTTGTCTAGGTGTAAAAGAAAAAATAAAATTCATTAGTTAATAGATAGCTATTTTAGCTTTTGTTTATTTTTTTCTTGCCTTGACATCGACCAGTTTTTTTTAAAAAAACTTTTAAGGATCTTAAATGTATCCTTTAATCTTTAAGTGTTTTCTTTGTTTAAAAATTGGTAAACTTTTTCGTTGAATTTTTTTCAACTGCAAATGTCTTAAAAGGAGCTTTAAGTCCTTACAGTGCTACTACAAACACAAATCTTTTTTATTATTTTCAGATCTTTAGCAATAAATTTTGGTTCAAACAAAGTTACTTTAAACAAATGATTTTCTTTTACTAAAGATTTGTCGTACTATTTTAAATTCTAAAGAATCTTTCAAGTGCAGAATGTGTTCCGGATTTGAAGGTGTAAACAATACTTTTTAAAGGCATGCATATTAACTTCATATATGGAGACTTTTCTTTTAGTACATTTTGGTACCAAATTTTGTACAAACAATTGTCATTTAAAACAAGTGATTATCTATTTTATTTTATTTTTTTTTAAAAAAAGAAAAATGTAAGTTCATTCTTTCAAAATATAAAAGAGTTTTTTTTAATGTTAAAATGTTTTCCAGCTGATGTTTTTTTTTTTTTTTTTTATAATTCTTTAGTACTAATTTTTAGTTTAATTAATTAACCTATGTTTTACCGGTTAACTATTTTTAATAGATTTTAAAGGGCCTTACACCTTCCCTTTAGGATAATTAGAACTCTTACCTAGAATCACATAGGTTTAGTAGACCTTAATTGGAGTCAATTTTAGTATGACTTAGTTAAATATTTAGGTGTCCTAATTCACCATAACTAATTAGGTGGCGACTTCTTAAGTTAATAAATTTGGAAATCACCAATATGTTGTACACTAATTTGACCTTGGTTAAAATGGGGTATAACATGCCTCATTCAAGCCACTTAGATTTCATCGTCAAGATAATAAAAATTCAAAAGAAATTAAAACATTTCAACACAATCAAAATTTTCATTTCAAAAGTAGAAAACAAAATACACTTGTCTAAAAAACCATGTAGTACAATAAAATCTTGGGACACAGTCCATACAACAATGTTCAAAAACTAAAACAAAAGAACATAAGGAAAGTAGTTTCCAAATCCTCGAATACTATGAGGACTCACCAATCTTCAACCTTGCCTCTACTATAGATTCTAGCCACGGGGATGAGAATCGAGATCGTCGGACCCTACATTTGGATAAGAAATGTAGGCAAGAGTATGCGTTAGTACAAAAATGTACTAAATATGATAGCTTGCATAAACATAACATAAAACATAAGCATTAGACAACATAAGTCATAAAGTATAATCAATGCACATAATAGATCATCATAACATGTGAGGAGTACTTCTTGAAGTAACCTCAATTCATCCTTAGTTAAGACTTGGGTAACCGCCTCTAGTCTTACTCATCATGGAAGACAACTCAAGCAACAAATCCAAGCTAATCATTCATCATAACATTTTACATCTTATAACTTACTTTTAAAGACATGGGCAACCACCACTTGACTAACTACAAAGGATCATGGGTACTCGCCTCTTATCCTTCTTACTTTGGAATCATGGGTAATCACCCCTTGTCCAATTCATGCTTAGGATCATGGGTAAACTGCCTCTTGTCTAACTTACATTCATAGGAACATGGGTAGTCGCCTCTTGTTCAACTCCATAGAATAAGAATAATCGCCTCTTATTCTAACCTAAGGGATATGGGTAATCACCTCATATTATTCACATTTAGAGGTCATGGGTAATCGCCTCTAGCCTCATCAATTTCATATTTCTTGCACTTCTTGACTTCTCCTTTTTCTTTTTACCACACCCCAACTTTGGCTTCTGGCCTAAGTTGGCTATTCGCTAAACCACAAATCAAGAGGATTATAGGTAGTGGGTCTAGTAAGGTCTAGGGTTCATCAAGATTCTTTCAAAGAAAGGTAAGGCTCAAAGGGTGTTCAAAAGAGTTTCACACGCTCACGGGTAGGACACAAAAGAGGTATATGTCAAATTTGGCTCGCACTCTTTAAAGTTACCTAAGATTATTTCAAGAGCACACCTTTCTAAATCAATCAGGCCAACAGGGAAAATTCTAGGTTTATTCATGCAAGGTTCAAGGCAAGCTAATCACACAGGGCATCGACACTTAAGTCAAACAAGACCACTCACTTTTGCTAGTGTGCAACGGTCATTACAAGAGAATAAATTCGATAAATGGCTAATCACAATGAGATGCAAAGAGTTTAGATATTGTCTATGCAACTTCATTTGGCCTCATCGTAGCTGTACATTCATGTTCGTTCGATTGAAAGCACTATTCAAGTCCTCGATATTGATCAAAATTGGGACTCAAAATTTTTGCAAAAGAACAGCCACATCAACTCACAAGGGGTGGCAAAAATGTGTGAAAAAGTCAAAATTTTTTGGAAGGGTCAAAATAGTTTTGCAAATATAAATAAACGGAGCCATAAGCTGAAACAATCACAAAGAAGTTTTTAAAAACACAATTAAAAATAGACAACCGATATGTACACAAAAATACAAGTATCCGAAACAAGAAAAACAAGGAAGGCCTTACCCCACCACAAATAAGAGTGTTTGTCCTCAAATGCAAATAATACAGAATCTGAAAGGCAAAGTAAAGAAAGACAGAGAGGTTAAGAAGTAATCCTGGCTATGCAGTTGCTCCATCTTTCATGGTATTAGTATTCGGAGTGACCACCAGAAGGACTATCTCCACTGGATCCCGTAGCAGGGGACTTTGCCAAAGAAGCTTGCACAACAACATTTATCATGATCTCTTCAGTCTCGACTATGTCGACCGCTGTAAGTTCCTTAAATATCTCTTCGTCTATTTTTTCTTCTGATTCAGCTCAATTGTATGCTCTATTCCAGTTCCATATCCTGTGGCAGTCTGAGGCATTTCTGGCACATCTGGTACTTCCACTATTCCAAAGATCATGGATATATCAGTGGACTTTAGGTAGTCCTCATCTTTCTTCAGCTCTGCAATGTCGGCCTTTAATGATGTTACTTCCTTTGTGGCTCCTTGATCGAGCTCACACACTACTATCCTACCCTCTAGAGCATCGATAGAAGTGCCCAGTGGTCTCACAACATTGTCAAGGGCAACCTTAATCATGTCTGGAATGGAGCTTTCTATGTTGGCAGTCCGATAATTAGCAGATTGGGCAAGCTGTCCCATTTGGATCAAGGATTCCTGAGTGATTAGCTTATATGAGGCAACAACAGCCGTAGGTTTGGTTGTAATGAAGCATCAGAGGGACCTGTAATGTCAAAAAGAGTGGTAAGGACATCAAATATGCCTAAAGGCCCAGGGGCCGGAGTAGACAAAGATGCGTCAGCAGGTAAAAATCTAGTGGCCACAACTTCCTTCTGTTTCTTTTCTATTTGGTCCTTAAGATATTCAGCTTCTATCTTTCGGATATTGGTGGAGGTGGTGGCAGCCACTTCCACATCCTTCATTGCATCTCTAGGTACCCGAGCTCTTTTGCATAATTTAGTGATTAATACCGGGAAATGGCGAGATGTCTGGTTCTGCCTTGCACGCATATGGATTTCAGAGGCAATAATCATCCTTGGTTTTCTACATGATGCATCCAAGTCAAGCTGCCTTAGCATGACGAAGGATTGATTCATTTTGTGATGGCATAACTGTGCTACTGATAAATCCAAACCATTATCGTGCAACTATGTTTAGATTTTTCTTCTCAATTGGAACTCCTGCTGCTAACCATAATGGAGCATTATCACTTGAGACTAGCAGAGCTAACCACTCTTTCATTGCATCTAGCTTCTATGTCCTGATCAAATGCTGACAGTGGTCATTAATCTTATCGGACATACCCAAAACTGTGTTGATAGTCTAAGTATCACAGGATATCTTCCTTCCTCTAACAACCACGTAGTCAACTGCTTTGAAAAATGAGATTAGCTTTTTCCGTTGAGGTACCAATGCATTGTATTTGTCGTAGAACTCTCTAACCCAGCTTGGTATATAAGAGCTGCGATGTGATATACCGTGAGTTTACGGTATTTCTAATACATTTAACTTACAAGTTGTGTGTGTCTAGGGCCTTATAGTATTGGTTTTTATGTGTTTTATTATGGTTTTGCAGGAAAGAAGTTCAGGCGTAGAAGTATGGAGACAACTGATCAAAATGCAGAAAAAGAGCCTTCACGGAGACGATCTACAGACCGTAGGTCCATTCACGGTCCGTAGGTGATGACCGTAGATCAGCAGCCAAGGGACGGATGACAAATCAGGGAAATCTGACCAAGTGTGGAACCACGGTGTCAATTGACGGTCCGTAGATCGGTCTACGGACCGTACTGAACAAATCGTAGAAGGAGACTGCGAGGGTTCCAGTACCTGATTTTTGAAGATTTTAAGTATGGAGCTACGGAGGGGATTGACGGATCGTAGATAGATCTATGGTCCGTACTGCAAGTCCGTCATTTGCTTCAGAGAAGCTGAGTTTTGGATGATAAAATATTTTCTAAGTCCTGGCTGACGGAAGGGACTTACGGACCGTAGATCCATCGACGGTCCGTAAGTCAGTCTTGTGGATTGAAGATGCGTACTTGAACAGACTTTCCTTAAATTATTTCCTTTTTAAATTAGGATTTGGTTTTCTATAAATAGGGCATGTAAACCTCATTTTTGAGGGTTAGACATTATTATTCTAGTTCTATTTTGTGACTTTGGAGATTGAATTACAATTGGAGCAATTATTAATTTTACAAGTTCGTTTTGAAGATTTTGGCTTTGCAACTCAAGTTGAATTTCTGGGTTTATTATTCTTTTTACGTAAGTTCATGATTTCTTTATCTAAAATTATGAATTGTGTTCTTGCTAATGTGAGTAACTAAATCCACAACTAGGGTTGTGGGAACCATGAGCGATTAACAAAATATGAATAGTAAATAAGCAATTCGTGAATAGTATTTTACATGCATTGATAATTCTTTCGTTTAGAAGTCTTTTTAACGGTGGCCAACGTTAGAACTCGCCTTGTTGCTACTTGCCGGATCAAGGAGGTAATCAACAAGAAAAGAATTATCAACATAGATTTAGTGTGATACTATCTAATAGACTAGTGTCGATTGGTGCGAAGTAATAACTAAGCCAAACATCGATTATGATGTCTAATATGAGGTAAAGGTAAGGGTTAGTAAATTATACACATGTAGCCAGATCAAGGTGCGGGGTGAAATTCTCTAGATGCCGGATCAAGGATTTAGAGATACCTAACTTATCACTTTGCATGTAATACACTAGGAAAGGATTGTTGTTACTAGGATTATTGCGTTATGAGCTTGTGGGGAACACGTATGCCCTAGTTATTTCTCTCATCTTGATAACAACCAAAAATTGAGTTTTGTTTGATTACTGATTACTTACTGAATTCTTATTATTTGTTTCATATAAACAAACCCCCCCTTTTTAATTACTTGTTTCTGGAAGTTCTTTGACTAACTGAATATAATTGTCGGTTAAAGTAAAGTCTAAACTATTTTTCCTCGTGGGATTGACCCTAACCTACAAGTTGGGTTCTCTACTTGACAACGATCGCTTATACTTCTGTAGGGAAGTGTAATTTGAGCGTATCACGATGCCGTGTGAAGATTTGCAACTTGTGGTGTTTCAGGCACTCCATCACCTCTGGATACCTATCAATAACCCCATCTATGGAAAGTCGTTTCTCTTCAATGATCATTCTCAGACCGTCTGCTTTTGATCTATTCGTTGATCCATGTTGGGGACCTTGTACTGTTGATGCCAACACTTATGCTTGCTCTGAAGCTGGAGGAGTTGGAGTGATAGATCGACTATCTCTGATCCGATGTAGAACATGTATTGTTTGGAACGTAGCCCAGCCCTCCTTACCTCTGTCTAGTAGTCTTCATCAGACTCCTCACTCTTACTATTATATGTGGGTTGCTTAGTGGTGTAGAAACCTATGTTGTCAGAGCTTGCATCGGATAATTCGAAGGTTTTGCCCTTCCCCTTGCTTTTTGAAGTTGTGGTAGCTTTACCCCTGGGTAGAGGTGCATTTTCATTGATCACAATTCCTTTTTCCCTTCCTATGGTCGATCGTTTGGCAATATCTGTAAAAAATTAGAAAGAATAGTATGTAATTACATTGCAGCACACAATTGCAGATAGACTCGCCGATTTAATCAGCTAATGGCCGAACCTCTTTGGCGATCATGAATATGTCCGTCGAAAGTTACAGAGCCCACAATGCTTAAAATATGAAATTAAGGGCTATTTAGGGATAGTAGGTGAACCGCCGAGTGATTCGACAAGCTGAACTTAGATAGGCGAATGACTTAACACCTCAGATTCAATCTCTTTCCAAAATTGATCATACAAAATTGAAAAAGAAAATTAAACTATGTATTAATGAAATTCAGCCCCAGACCCATAACACCCATTAATGGTCAACACCCATTAGGCATTGTTCACAAAATTTAGTTTCAAGGTAAGCAGAGTGAAAAAGGAATTCGAACAGTAAAAATAGATAGGCCCCAATTTATAAATCAGAAGTAGGCATTCAAAATTTTTTACTCATATCAGAGAGATCTAACACACATTAATGGACACCTAGATTGCAGATGAGGTTGATCCATTCAAAAGCGAAAGGGTTTTTTCCAAAAACTTACCTTTTTGTTGAGTAAACAAAATTGTAATGCTAGGCGGCAACAAAAAATCCGAGTTCCAAGCGCTCCTCTCGAACACCCATTTGCCGCATGAAGGCTAGCCTACGCCTTACCCCACTCACTCTCTCGAGCTGAGTGTTAGGATATGGGACTAGGGCTCACCCCTCTTAGGCTGAACCTCATGTCGACCCACTCTTTAGGCCATCAGTCTAGTGGCTTGGTTTCGTGACCTCCCTCTTGGGCATGCCGAAAACACATGGGTGGTTTTGTATTTGCAACTACAAACCCCTTAAATTAAACCACAACCACTAGGTGAAATCACCATTAAAATACATCTATCCTATTAGCAAGCAAGACACAACAACAATATCAACACATATTTGCTAAGTCACACCCCAAGAATGGGGTTTTTAGCCACACATCAAGAAATAATAAAATATACCTAAAATGATACTAAAATCAAATGGGTATAAGGAATTAAACCTTGATTTAAGTAAAGGAAGAAGAATGGAGAAGACTTACTTCCAACTTGGGGAAGATGAAATCCTTCTTTATTCAAGTTTCCCAAAAACCCTCTCCAAACTTGAGAGAAAATATCCCAAAAAATACTATTCTATTCTAGAAATTAAAATAATTGTTCAACCCTTAAAAATTAATAAGAAGTTTAGTATTTATAGACTCCAGAAAATAGTGCTGGCAGATCTTTCAGTGAGGTTAGTCGAAATCGCCGATTAATTCGGCAATTCGCCCTTTGGTGTAGTTCGTCGCCATCTTGCACTAGCCTTCAGCATCGTCGTGCTCTGTGTCATTGAGCGACCTAGTACTGCTTTACGGAATTATTCAGGGAAACGTTAAGTGCTCCTTTCATCGACTTTTTGATCCTGCTCTTTCAAGGCTTCGCGTACTTGGCGATGCGCAAGCTTCAGCTTCTTCGTTCTTTTCAGCCTTCTTGTTCTTTTTTTGCACCGAAGTTTCTATGCTTCCACTAAAACTTCAAATACCTGAAACTTATGAGTTTTCATCAGATATTGAGACAAAATAGCATTTGAGGACACTATTCTTATCAAAATAAAGCCCTTAATGAGTCCAATTTGTGGACTCATCAGCTATCAAATCCCACAAATCATTCAGGAAGGGAGACTTGACCTTGAGCCTTAGCTTCCACCCTTCTTCAAGTTCTAGAGAGAGAAATATTTTTGAGAGGAAGAACCCAATTTCTCTTGATGAATTTAACAGAATGACTTGAATGGGTAAGTTTTGGGGTTAAAATATGTTATATAGAGGATTTAGGCATGGGTAAAATGACATAGTATTAGGATAAATTATTTAGGAAATGACCCAACTGCCCCTAAAAATAATTGCCGACCCACAACCTACGGACCCTGATTGACGAACAGTGGTCTGATCGACGATCCGTCCGGCACGTCTGTCGACGGATTACGCTCAACTATACTTATCCAATTCTAAGTTTAGGTGGTCGCAATTTAGTATAAACCCAACAAAGAGTTGGGGTCGATCCCAGAGGGAGTGATACATAATAGAATTCAGTTACGAAATAAAGAAAGCGGTCTAGTCGTTTGCAGAAGTAAACATTATTAAAACAAGTTAAAGTAAGTTTCAGGGGTTGACAACAAATGTCAGATGGGGGGTTTAGAGTGAAAAATTAACAACTACAAAAACAGGGTAGTAATCAAATTGAGATTGATTCTCTTAGATGTGATCGATTAATTGCTAATTTCGCTAAATGGGTGATTATAATTTACTTAGAGCCATTGAATATTAGTGGGTAGGCTAAGCTTTAACTGTGATAGCCATCTCTCGATCAACAAACATGATTCAGGAGAGCTCTCTCGAGCCTCGACAAGCATAACACTATGATCAGCCCAAGACCTTAATTAATCTACTCTTTCGAGCTAGATTGGTACGATCGAATTTAGATTCACTCTCTTGATTTGAATCAACGATAATCCAATCACTACAATCATCAATCGATAATATTATTTCTAAAACATCTTTCTTAAGCAAGCCTTGAATACCAAGTTAGACTTGCATTTGAAACTACAATTCATACATTAAAACACAACTATCAATCAAACCCACTTCAAATCAACATTGAAACCAATAAATCAAAATACCATAAGCTAATTAGAGTAATTAATCACATAATTACACTCCAAAGAATGGGGATTTTAGCCACACATCATAAAAAGCAAAAAAGTTTTACCAACTAGATTCTCCATCCACTAGGTAACAAAATTCAATTCTTCACAATGCTTGGAATCAACTAGAAATCAAAACCCAATTCAAAATTCTACTCAAAAACTACTAGGAACAGGGTTTGGATCAAAAACTCAGAGTTAGAATGTGTCTAAACTTTCGGAATTGGAAGATTTCCTCAAAATTCTTTTAAAAATCACATTTAAACTCTTCCAATTTTTTGGCATTTGGACCAATCGGCAGAATTAGTCCAGCATCGCCGAGTAGGTCAGTGATGCGCCAAGTGTCTTCTTCATCATCGTCCTGATTTGCCTCTTCAGCATTCAACTTCTGTAACTTTATGCCATGGGTTCTTGTCCGCCGATCCATTCGGCGGTTCGCTGAAATGCCATTTCCATCGCCAAGTTGGTTTCTTCCCAGGGCTGACATGCTGGTACTTTTGGCGAGCTGAAGGACCACTTGGTGGTTCTCCGAGTGGTCTTGGCGATCATCAGACTTGCCCTTCTTCAACATCTTCATTTTTTTGCTCCTTTTTACCCGGTAATGTCCTTGTCTTGTTCATTTGCCTTCATTGCTCAAATCAACTTTAGCATTAGTTTAAAGCATAAATTGGGCATCGAGGAAAATAAAACTTATAAAAATAAAGCCCTAAATGAGTCGAAATCCTCGGCTCATCAATACCCCCAACTTCAACTTTTTCTTGTCCTCAAGTAAAACTCAAGATCAATCAGTTCAACAGAGATGTCTACAAGCAGTGCTACTTAAGACTCAACATGAATGCACATGAGTTTCAATCTACCCATGCAATGTTCAAATGTGCACTACAAGTTTCAAACAATGACTAGCCATCATAAAAAATAATTCAAGTTCACAATTTTATCTTCAAATGCAAGTTCAAGCTCAACAAAAGTATTTGAATGCCCTCACAACAATTATGATTCCATACTCACACAAAGATCAACAAGTTTTTAGAATGTAGGAATCAAAAACAACTCTCACTCTCTCAAAGATAAATACATGCGTGATTTTTCCCTTTAGTCTTGCTCGTATTTTCTAATGAACATGATATTAAGATCAATCAAGATCACAAAGGTCTTTCAAGGCTTGTAACAGGGCTGAGGTTAAAATTATGATCATTTTGGCTTAGTGACTTCTACCTTCATGAAGCATGGCATGCATTTCATTCTTTTCCCTTTCTTTCATTCTTTTCAATGTTCACAATCCACCCTACATCTTTTTAAGCATGATTTATTGGATACCTTATTCCTTTTGGTCATTGCACATACTTTATTTCAACACTTTTTTCCTTTTTGATCTTTTTCTTCTTTTACTTTTCTCTCTCTTTATTTTTTACATAGAGGGGTTTCATATTTTTCAAGATGATCCTTCAAGAGTGAACTTTTCAAACTTCTTGACTGTCCTCCCTTTTCACCACACCCCAACTTAGGATTTTAGCCTACGTTGACTATTCACAACAACCAATGCTTCATGAAGATTTTAACTGGGACAGAAAGGGGTCAAAAGTATTCAATGTTCGTCCAAAGAAAAGAATAGGCTAAAATGGTGCCAGCAAGGTTCATACTCTCACAAGGTGGTCATAAAGAGGTATAATGGCAATTATGGTTCACTCTCCACAAATGGTGTCTAAGATCATCTCTATCATTTACCTACATTAGTCGATTGGAAAAGCGGGGAAAGCTATAGGTATTATTAAACACACATTTTAAGACAACCTCACTACACATGACATTCAACATAATCATCAAATAGGTTTCTACAATTTTAGCTAGCGTGCTACAATCATCACAATATTCATTTCAGCAATCGGGTAGTCACAATGGGATTCTAAGAGTTTACACATGACTTATGCAACTCAAGTTTTCCTCAACGGAATCGCACACACATATTGTTCAATTAAGAGCACTATTAAAGTCATTGGTATTGATCACAACCGATACTCTAATTTGCAAGAGAACAACCACATGTACACACATCAAAAGGTGGCAAAGCCAATATTAATATAAAAACCAATGGCTCAAAATTAACACAACACATATGAATCAAAAACCATTATATATTAACAAGATCAAACATTCACACACACAAAACAACAATATTCCAAAGACAACCCAAAAGAGGTAGGTATACAAGTACCTCACCTCGCCAAACAAAATAAGTTATTGTCCTCAAATGCGAAAGAAAGAAAGTGAGAAAAAAATTTAAACAGAAAACTGAGAAAGAGTCAAAATCCTCCTGTCAGTCTAGGCTTGAGGTGAACTCTGCATGTGAGTGACTCCCTCAGTCTGGGCATCACTGCCCGGCTCAACAACATCTTTCGCTCCATTAGAGCCCACCATCGACGTATATCTCAAAGATGCCTCTACATTTGTCTGTACTATGGTTCCATTGAGGTCCTAAAGATCATCATAAGCGGCTGCCTAACGAACACCAAGTGCCTCATCATCGGTCTCTGCTTCTGACTCGGTGGCCACATTATCCCTAGTAATATCTCTGGTCGTAGTAGCCTGAGGAATTTCAAAAATAGTCGGGGCATCTGCGCTCTAAACCTCAGGGAGGTCTTCATTGCCGAATAACATCAAAAGATTGGTGGATTTAACCTTATTCACATCTCGCCGCAGCCAAACAATATCGGCCTTCAAGGCCGTCACGATCACGGAGGCACCCTCTCCCTGCTCACAAACCTCAACTCTCACGATGAGGGAATCTAGTGTAAATCCATGAGTGTCGATCAGATCCTGGTGCCCCCTCAACTTGGCCCTGATCGAAGCTAAGGAAGCTATAATGGCCCTCTCAATCATCTTTGGGAGAGAAGCCTCTACCCGAGAGGCAAAAATACTAGTAGATTGGGACAAGTGGTCCATTTTGTATAGCATGGCCTGGGTTAACGGAGGATGGGAAGCAGCAGTAGCAGTGAGAGGAGCAGTAGTAGACCTAGAAGGAAAAGAAGTGGAGGTGCTAGGGGTACCCGTAGGCTCACCGACCTGAGGAGGAAGGATTGCCTTTGTTCGCAACATCTCCATATTAACCACTGGGGAAGTATCCACCGGTGGAGCTCTCCTTCTATCTGTCTCATCTCTGGTGTACTTGTTCTCTATCCTCTATATGTCAGTAGAGGAAGTGGGAGTCATTTCCATATTCGTCTTCTCAATCACTAGCACCTGAGCTCGTCTACACAACTCTGTGATCAAGACTGGGAATGGGAGAGAGGTCAGGCTCTGCTTGGCCTCATAACCATCTTTGGCTTAATGATCAGGTCCAAATTTAGTCTATCCGAATCCATTATATAGTCCAATAGAGCAGCCTTCGGATGCCTGAGTATTGACTCATTCTACGACAACATCACTATGCTACTAATAAACCCAAACTAGTACTGGGTGACCATGTTCATGTCTTTCTTTTCTATTGGGACCCCCACTTCTATCCACTCAGGAGTGACATCTGAGATTAGCGGAGCCAACTAACCTTTCAAGTCATCTAGGGTCATATTTTAGATCCAATGCACTAGGTGGTGGATCACGTTTAGTGTACAACCCAACACCTCATTTATGTTAGTTCTGCTACATTTTAATTTTTGTCCCCGCAGCACTACATGGTCAATCGGCTTGAACAAGTTGGCCGTCTTCTTCCCTTTCGATAACAGCTTTCCATATTCCGCATAGAAATCCCAGACCCAAGTAGGAATATAGGAGACTCAAGGATTTGTGAAGATTTCAAACGTGTGGAACTTGATTCTGTTCCACACCTCCAGGTATCGGTCTACTACTCTATCACTAGACAATCGCTTCTCCTCTAAATTTGTCCATGATGTATCCACAATTTGGACTTATTTAGGGATTTATTTTGGTAGATTTAGTGTCCTCAACTGCATATTTTGTCTCAATAACGAATGAAAATCCCTATGTTTTAGGTATTTGGAGTTTGATACAAAGCATGGACACTACTTAGCAAAAAGGAACAAGGCGGCTGAAAAGACGAAGAAAAGAAGGCTTGAGGATTTCCTAATGCATTAGGTGAGTCACCAAATGGCCTTAATCTCGCTTAATGTTCCAGTGTGCTGAGCCCTAAAGGAAAAGATCAAGTCGGCGGTGAAAAGGATCAGTTGGTGCGTCGTCGAACAGTTCCACGAAGTTGTACTATATCGCCTAATGATTCAAAATGCAAAGATGCTGAAGGCAAAAGCTGAAAGGCGATGAACCAGACCAAAGGGCGGATCGCCAAGTGCATCGACGATCCCGACTAACTGTGCCGAGAGGTCCTTCGCAACACAACTTTTTGAAAACTATAAATACCCATTTAATTCTGTAGCTATCTATCCAAAAATTTAGGAAGTTGTAAAGAATTTTGAGACTTGGAATATTTCATTTTGAGTTCTTAGAGTTTTTGGGAGACATTGTTCTTGAGTTTGAAGGTTTTCATCTCTAAGAGATTGGAAGTGGGTATTAAAAAATCTTCATATTATACCTGTTTAAAGACATTTTCAATCGTACCCATTCGGTGGAAACACTTTTTGGTATCGATTTCTATCTCTTTTTCATGTCTGGCTAAAATCCCAATTCTTTGGGTGTGATTATGTGAATATGGGTTAAATTTATTGTTGGGTATTGCTCATTGATAGTCTATTTGTTGTTTAAATGTGATTTCATTTAGTAGTTGTGTTTGAACTTAATGGAATTGTAGTTGCAAATACAATTTCATCTTCATGTTTCTGGCTTTCTCAAGAGAGAGGTTTCAAAATCAAGACTACTAAATCGATAACCTGTGGTTATTTAGTTGTCGTGGGTTCATCTCGAGAGAGTGAATCCTTGGCCTTCTCTCACACATTCAACTAGAGATAGTGAATGGGCTAAGGCGAATGTTGTGCTTAAATGCTGCAACTCGGTGTTTTAGAGAAACCGAGTTGATTCAGGGTAAGTTGCTCGAGAGAGAATTTACCCCCACTAAAGTCAAGCCTAGTTACAAATGTTCAGTGATTTACTATCAATAGCATTTACTTGATTGTTTATTTTATCCCATATTCCTATCACATCCCAAGAATCCCATCTCCCTATTTCACATCTTTTTATTTTCACTATTTTTGACTCTTAGTTGAATACAAAACTCCCCATTGATAATTGACATTCGTGTCACCTTTAGATTTAGTATGTTTTTATTTGTTAATATTTACAGCTATGATTGATTAGAACTAAATTTTACTTCTCTATTTGATTCTCAACTACTAACCGCTCCCTTGGGACTCGACCCCAACCCATTCAGTTGGGTTATATTACTACACGTGATCGTTGACACTTGATTTGGAAGTTGTGTCTTTGATTTTGTCAAACATCAAAATGGCACTGCTGCCGGGGAGTGGTGTTAGTTGAGAATTCTTAGTTAAGTAGAATTTTTGTTCTTGTTAGTTGTAGTTTTAATAACTTAATTTTTAGTTTTGTTTTTATTTGTGTTGCTCTTGTAAGCATATACTTTGAGCATGGCTGTTAGAAATGTTAGCAAATTGGCTGAGACGAACCAAAGAGTCAAGAAGGACTTCATGTTAACTGGACTGGTACCTCAGCTGGACGAGTTGGCCACTAAAATATCAGATATAGAATCCCAGTGCAAAACAAAAGGGAGGTACATACCCCCTCATGAGCGGAGAAAGTCTAGAGACAATAAGAACAGTCGTGTCGAGGATACACTACTAACCATTCTCCAAAAGATCACTGAACAAGATAGAATGCTAGAAGAGATGACGGAGAGAATTGAAGTGTTAAATCAGATGATTGGCACTCATTCAAGATCTATCGAACTGATTGAAACACTCATGAGTCATGTAGTGCCTTATCTCCACCCAAATGAGCAATTGGGGTTACCTAGTAACACTAGGGCTAACCCCAATAATGGAGTTTGAGTAAGGACTTGCGTCGTACCACGACATTAACCAAGGCGCTTCTTGGGAGGCAACCCAAGGTTTTATCACTTTAAATTTTTATTCTAGAATAAGGGTGTGTTGATTTTGCAGGGTAAAGTGAGGAAAGTGTTGAAAAATGCAGGTAGGCAAGCTAAAGACCGAGTAGGCAAATCGCCAATGAGGTTGGTGACCTTTATCTAAACCACCGTTAGACTCTAGATAAATTTAAATGAGAATCTATAAAACTCGGAGAGCTCTTGAAATTATCGATGAATCGCCGACCATGTCGGCAATATCAATTTAGTCTGCCATTTGGATCCTCACTATAACTGGAGCTCCTATAAAACTTGGCGAGAAAAGTGAATATTCAGCGTTTCGCCAAGTGGGTCGGCGATCACAACTAATGTCGCCGAATGGGCGTGATCTGGATGATTTTTAAAATGGGTAGAAGGTTTAACTTTCCAACTCTTTATTTTCCCTCGCTTTTATTTCTCTCAAACTCACACCAGTAGATTAGTCTATATCTTTCTTGTTTATCCACCATATATTATTTGTTGATTTGTGTTCGGAGAGGATTACATTGCTGCCTAGCACCTCAATCTTATTTTAATCAGCTATAAAGGTGAGTTTTCCGAACCCCGCATTTATTATTATTAATTTATACTCTTATGCAAGCAATATCTTTCGTGTTGATGTGTGCTGGGCTTCTCTAGTAGTAATAGGATGATTGTTGCCTGTTTTTAAATTCAAACATCTTGCCTGTTTTGAGTGTATTGTTAAAATCCCGTAAATTTACGCATTAAAGTTGATTAAATTTTGTGGAGTTATACTTGCTTGCCGTTGAGTTTAGTTGGGTGAAGTTTGAGTAGCCTGTATTTATGCCAAACGAAGTAGTTTGCCTAATGATAGAGTGGGTGACTCCATTTTAAGGGCAAAGATCGTCAATTGGCCGAATTTGGCAAAACCAGGAGAAGTCTGAGTATTCTGGGGTTATGAGTGTTATGAGTCTGAGCTTAATTGTACTACTGCATGTTTTAATGTTGTTTTTCAGGGTTGCGGGGTTGAATTCGAGAAGATGGGTTGAAAGTAGGCACGTTGGGTCGTTTGGCGAGCTGGGTCGAGCTCGCCGAACCACTCGGCGGTTCGCCAAAAATCCCCATCTCGCCTTTAATTTCTTACAATTTTGTGTTGATGGAGTTTGTAACTTTCAGCGAGAATCTTGATGTCACCGAAAGAACTTGGTGACTCACCTAAAGTATGCTTGCTCGCCTTTTGTCTGCGCCCCTGAACCCTCGTTGCACTGTAACTTTCAGCAGACAAACCCTTGCTCACCAAAAGTAGTCGACAATTTGCTAAAAGGGCCCTCACATCGCCGACTTGCTAAGATTTTTGAGCTAATATCTTCGGCAAGCCCGATCTAGCTTGCCAAAGAGATTCGGCGACTCAGCGAGTAACTCGGCGAGTCCTTCTGCAACTGCTTCTCTATGAAATTGATTAAGTCATATCCAACTTTTCCCAATGTTTTGCAGACATGGCCAGACCTAAAGTTGCACGGCGAAGCATGCCACCCCGAGGGAAAACAAAGGGGATTACACTGAATGAGAATGCAGCTGCATCAAGGGCAAGGCCACAAAACTCCGCACAACTGGGGAAAGGCAAGGGTAAAGGTAAAGCACCCGCATCACAAGAAGAAGGCTCCGATAGCGATGTCATCTATTACACTTACCTCACCACTTCTAAGAGTGAGGGTGAGCAGTAGGGACCTCAAATTATGGTGTCTGATGATGATGAGCTTATAGCAGCGTAAAGAGTAGAGGTACAATCTAAAAAGTTGAATGATCCGTCAAGGATCCAAACTCCTCAGACTACTCCTTCTCCTTCTCCTCCAGCTCCAGAACAAGCAGTGGTTCTTGCACCACTAGTTCAGGGTCCTCACCCCAAGTTTATGAACATATTAAAGACTAAAGGATTGAGGACGATTATTAAGGAAAAACGTTTGTCCACGGATGGAGTGATTGATAGGTATCCAGAGATTATGAGCTGCTTCAAATATCATGATTTCTAGATCTTCGCCAAGCCCCATGGCCCATATATTCCAAATTGGGTCTGGGACTTCTATGCTTCTTATGGAACCTTGATACCCCAAAGAAAGAAGCAAGCAACAGTATTCAAACCATTTGACTATGTAGTTGTTCGGGGAAGGAAGGTCAAGTGTGACCATGTAATTATTGATGCTATCCTAGATCATACTGAGGACATTGAGAATGTTTGCCAGTACATGATTAGGACTGAAAAGCTAGACAATATGAAGAAGTGGCTAGCCCCGTTGATTTCTGACGACACTCCCAAGTGGCTTGAGGCTGGTGCTATTATTGAAAAGAAGGACCTCAACGTGGCAGCTCGATATTGGTTTGGTTTCATCAGCAGTATGATCATGCCATTACAAAATGAGTCTATTATGCGACATGCCAAAGCAAACTGTCTAGGTTGCATTATTGATAAAACTCAGCTAAATTTGGGAATGATCATTGCTTCAGAGATTGTCATGTATGCCAAGCAGCGCCAGACCTCTCTTCCCTTCCCGATATTGATCACCGAGCTGTGTAGACGGGCTCTGGTACCTAGAGATGCCAAGAAAGATGTGGAAGTGATTCCCACATCCTCTACTGATATCCAGAGAATCGAGGAAGAATATTTAAAGAACTAAGTTGAACAGAAGAAGAAGGCTGCCCCGGTGGATCCTTCTTCAGTTGTAGACACAGACTTATCACCTGCAGAGGCATCTTTGCCTACTCTGCCCCCTGGGACTTCAGGTACTCCTTGTGCTGTATTTTCTTATGTCCCTAGTTATTTTGTTGTTGCACTGCCTCCCATACCTACTGTTGTTGCTGTCGCTCGTGCTCCGATCACTCAGGCGTCAGTACATCAGATGTGACAACTTGTCTATTCTACGGATTGTCAGGCAACCAAACTTGAGACCTCTATTCCTGGCATGATTCAAGCTGCCTTGGCTGATGCTGTGACACCATTAAGAATTGTCGTTGATGCCCTTTTGGCAATGATAACTGTATGTGAGCGTGGCCAAGGGGCCACCGAGGAGGTAACGACTTTAAAAGCTGCCATTGCTGAGCTGAAGAAAAATGTGGACTACCTGAAATCCACAGATATGTCCATGGTCTTTTGAACAGTAGAGATTCTAGATGTGCCCGAGATGCTTCTGACTACCATTGACCATGAGGATAGAATGGAGCAAACAACCGATTCGGAGTTTGAGGGAGAGAATGATGAGGATATGCTTGAGTAGACTAAGGGAGCTGCAGATGAGGACCTAACTGAGACTGAAGTAGCCTTGATAGATGCGGCTGTGCAGGCTTCCTAACAAATACACCATTTGCTGACTCTAATGGAGCTGGCTCTTCTGAGGTGACTCTGGGTACTGAGACCCAAGTCCAAATCGATACACCGGGCACTGATGCCCAGACAGGTGGAGCGACTGCTTAGACAGGATCCCCTCTTTGCCTCCCTCTCTGTCTTTTATTTCTTTTGACTTATGGATATGTTTAGCTTGTTTGCATTTGAGGAAAAATACTTTTATTTGTGGTGGGGTAAGGCCCACCTTTATCTTGTGATTGATGTTTTGTTTATCTATTTGGGCTTTGTTCTAAATTTGTGTTATATTGCTTTTTGTGGAAGGTTTGAGATTGTGGCTCCTTGCTTTAAATGATTTTTGACCCCTCCAAATTATTTATTTTTGGCACCTCTTGTATGTGTTGAATGTGGATGTTCTTTAGCAAATTTGAGTCTCGGTTTTGATCAATATCGATGAATCAAATAGTTTTCATAATCGAACGAACATGAATGTGCGGCTACGATGAGACCAAATGAAGTTGCATAGACAATATGTGAACTCTTTGCATCTCGTTATGATTAGCCAATTATCGAATTGAGTCTCTTGTGATGAACATTGCACACTAGCGAAATTGTGGAGTCTTGTTTGACTTTGGTGTCGATGCCTTGTGTGATGAGCTTACTGTGAACCATGCATGATAACACCTGGAATTTTCCCTGTTGGTTCGGTCGACTAAGTATGGCTATCTCTTGATATGATTTTAGGTATCTTTGAAGAGTGTGAAACAATTTGACATATACCTCTTTTGTGGCCTACCTTGTGAGCGTGTGTGAATCTCTTTTGAACACCCCTTAAGCCTTATCCTTCTTTGGAAGAAACTTGATGCAAACATGACCTTTCTTAATCCACTACCTATAATCCTCTTGATTTGTGGTTGATTGAATAGCCAACTTAGGCCAAAAGTCTAAGTTGGGGTGTGGTGAAAAGATAAGGCAAGTCAAGAAGTGCAAGAAACTTCCCTTCCATCCATGCGTCGAGAAAAATGGAACCCCTCCATACAAAAAAAAAAAGAGATGAAAAAGAAGAAAATAATGAAAAAGAAAAAGTTGTGGAATAAAATATAAAAATGCAAAAAGAAATGGGGTCTCCAACAAACCATGGAAAGTGAATAATAGGATGACTTATGAGTACTAATGAATTTGAGGAAGAAAAGAGAAGGAAGTGTTGTGAGCACCACGTTTCGTGAGGATGAAATTCACTGAGCCTAAATTACCATACATTTGCACTCATCCCCATTACAAGCCTTGAAAAAACCTTTTTGATATTGAGTGAGCTGAAACAATTGTCAATTGGAAAATAAGGGCAAACCTATGGGTGAAAGCATGCATAGTGTTCTTCTTTATGAGTGTGAGCATTGCATTGGATTCTGGAACTTTAAATGATTAAATCATTGTGTGTGAAAATGGAATTGTTCTTTTGTGTGAGGGCATTTGAATACCTTTGTTGAGCTTGAACGAGCATTTGAAGCAAGTATTATGAGCGTGAGAATCTATGATAATGGTGTGTCACAACTTGAGTCTTTGAGTACGCAATTGATCCTTGCATGAGTAAGTTGAGTCTTGTGTGTGCATTTATGATTGAGTCTTGTGTAGCACTGTTTGAGAAATCCTTTCTGAACTGTTGAACTTGCGTTTTACTTGAGTCACCGAATGGACTTAATCTTGCCTAATGTTCTAGTGTACTGAGCCTCGAAGGAAAAGATCAAGTCAGTGGTGAAAAAGAGCAGTCGGCGCGTCACTGAGCAGTTCTTCGAAGGTGTACTATATCACCCAATGATTCAAAAAATGAAGATGCTGAAGGCAAAATCTGAATGGTGATCAACCAGTCCAAAGGGTGGATCACCGAGTGCATCGGCGATCCCGACTAACTATGCCGAGTGGTCCTTCGCAACACAATTTTTGAAAACTATAAATACCCATTTAATTTTGTAGCTATCTATCCAGAAATTTAGAAAGTTGTAAAGAATTTTAAGACTTAGAATATTTCATTTTGAGTTCTTAGAGGTTTTGGGAGACATTCTTAGAGGTTTTAGGAGACATTGTTTTTGAGCTTGAAGGTTTTCATCTCCAAGAGATTGGAAGTGGGTATCAAAGAATCTTCATCTTAGACCTGTTTAAAGACATTTTCGATCGTACCCATTTGGTGGAAACACTTTTTGGTATCAATTTCTATCTCTTTTTTATGTCTGGCTAAAACCCCAATTCTTGGGGTCTGATTGTGTGAATATGGATTAAATTTACTGTTGGGTATTGCTCATTGATAGTCTATTTATTGTTTAAATGTGATTTCGTTTAGTAGTTGTGTTTGAACTTAATGGAATTGTAGTTGCAAATACAATTTCATCTTCGTGTTTTTGGTTTGCTCGAGAGAGGTTTTAAAACCAAGACTACTAAATCGATAGCCTGGGTTATTGGGTCATCATGGGTTCAACTCGAGAGAGTGAATCCTAGGCCTTGTCACACACATTCAGCTCGAGAGAGTGAATGGGCTAAGGCAAAGGTTGTGCTTAAATGCTTCAACTCGGTGTTCGAGAGAAATCTAGTTGATTCGGGGTAAGTTGCTCGAGAGAAAATTTATGCCCACTAAAGTCTAACCTAGTTACAAACTTTCAGCGATTTACTACCAATAGCATTTACCCGATTGTTTATTTTGTTCAATATTCATATCACATCCTAAGAGTTTTGTCTCCCTATTTCGCATTTTTATATTTTCATTGTTTTTGTCTCTTAGTTGAATACAAAACCTCCCATGGATAATTGACATTCGTGTCACTTTTAGATTTAATATGTTTTTATTCGTTAATATTTATATGTATGATTGATTAGAACTGAATTTTACTTTTCTATTTGATTCTCGACTAATAGTTGCTCCCTTGGGACTCGACCCCAACCCATTCGGTTGAGTTATATTACTACACGCGATCATTTACACTTGATTTGGAAGTTGTGTATTTGATTACGTCAAACATCAGTCCTCAATCCCTTTGCCTTCAGTCTATTCAATGACCGGGGTGGGGAGCTTGAACTGGTGGCACTGGAGGAACCTACTCTACAATCTGAACCGAATGTGGAGGAGGAGTAATCGGCACTAAGATCCTGGCTGGATCATTCAAAGATTTGGAGCGTAGATCCGTTGCCCAAGTTTGGAGAGTCTGATCATCCTCCAGTTGAGACACGGAGGTTGGGGAACTATCACCCAAGTTGCATAGTCGCCCTCACTGTCAGAGCTCTCCTCCGCTGGCATGGGCGCAACTGACCTTTGACCCTTTCCTTTCCCCCCAGTCGGAGGGAGTTTGTCCTGAATGGTACATGAGGGTGCAACCTCCTCATTAATAACAACGCCTCGTGCACACTTTCGGGACAATTAATTTCTGTCGGCTACCTTTGGTCTAGCCATACCTGCAAAACAAAGTTGAATACATTAGACTTAATGTAAAACCTCGGAACACACACTTAGAAAATGCAGCTAAAAAACTCCAAGACTAGTGAACCACGGTAGGGTTCACAGATTGTGAAAGGGACCACGGTCCGTCGACCTGCCCATGGTCTCAGCACCCTCCCAACAGAGGTTGACCACGGATCCCTGCACAGGCCATGGACAACCCCATGGTCCGTGCTGGTAATTGTGAACATCAGATGGAATCCACTAGGCTCAGACGTCAGACCACGGGGTCCTTCACGGGCCGTGGTCTCGACGACGAGCCGTGGTGGCTCCTAAGAGTTGGGCCTGTGCAGCCCTTAGCCCAAGTGAAGGACCACGAGGACCTTCACGGTCCGTGAAGTGGACTGTAGTAGGGCGAACCAGATCCAACAGCTACTGGACCAAGGACCACAATCGGCTTCACAGTCTGTGGTCCCTTTGACGGGCTGTCATACAGGCAATGGTCAGCCCGTCAGACCTTTCAGTCAGGGGTCATTTGGTCTTTTCCCCTATACGTTTGACCCCTAAACTACGTCTTTTAATCCCTAAAATACGTGGTTTTGGTCATTTTTAGTTTAGTAAACAAATTAAAACTTACCTTAATCGATCATTCACCTAAATCAAGCAAAACTTAGAGCAAAAGATTAAATTCAGGCGGTAGCTTTCTCCAAGAATGCAACAAGGTTTCCTTTAGTTCCAACCCCATGAATATTGTCACCAGGTATGTGGGATTTCACTAATGGTTCTTTTCACCCATTAGGTCACTAGATTTTCGTCAGAATCTTGATTTCCTTGATATTATCTAGACCTAGGGTTTCTTGAATGTTAGAAATTGTTGGGTTTTAGCTATTAGAATGATCCAAGTCAGATTATCACATTATTGCTTAGTTTCTTGTATGAAATTCAGAACCCTAGTCATGTAGTTCATTTAGTTCATGAATTACATATGCTAAGTTAGTTATTTCAGATATACATGCTTCAATTTACGAATGTCACATTATTAGTTATAATTGTTGCATTCTTAGATTTTGCATGTCAGTATTTTGAGCTATCCATAATACAAAAATTTAGTTGTAAATTGTTAATTACATAATCAATTGGGAGTAGCTTAATACCGAGTGGACTAGGGTTCAGCGTACCCGAATAGTCTAGAACTATGTTCCTCCGTGGGTTGTAAGTCCCCTATGTGGGAATCATTTTAGTGATCAAGCCAGTCATGCTTCTATACCTCTGGCAGGGTATATTGGGTCCTCTCGATGAGGTGTATACATTGGACTCCATAATTCTCTCATGTGGTTTTATGTCAGTTATTATTAGCTCCCTTATAGTCAGATTCTATTGCATTGACCATGTTATCAATTGTAGTTAGATTTCAGTCTCAGCATGTTATAAACTTGGTCATTTCATTGAGTTACTTCATGTTCAATATTCTCAGTATAGTATCATGCTTAGGTATATGATTTGGTTCAGTTATGTTTATTGTTCAGCTTTACTCTATTCTACATGCTCAGTACCTTTCAAGTACTGACGCATACTCTGCGCTACATTTTCTCATGATATAGGTACATGTACTCAACTTCCAGATCACGCATAGATCAGTTTCCGATCTTCAGTTCAGCATCATCAGTTGTGAGTCCTCATTCTTCAAGGACGATTGAAATGATTATCTTTCTACTTTTAGTCTTTAGTTTCAGTTTTTCTAGATTTAGCTGGGGGCATGTCCCAGAATCTCTAGTCAGTTAGAGGCTTATTTTAGACATAGAAAGATTCAGCTTTAGTGTTTGAGTTTTATTTCAGTATCTTAAACTCTTCTCAGCTATATATATCAGATAATATTGGGTATTCCCCATCATTTCAGTTGTATGATGATTTAAGCTTCCGCACAATATTTCTATTTCAATAAATCTTTAAGTATACTTATGATATGCTAGCAGGTTTAGCTTGGGGTCACTCGTGATCCTAGGTCCCTTGTCTGCATCATGGGAGTAGCTTTGGGGCGTGACAAACTTGTATTAGAGCACTTGGTTTAAGAGTCCTAGGATGTCTGAAAAGTCGCACTAAGTAAAGTCCTTTTCATGGGTGTGAAGTGCACCACATCTAATGAGAAAGAGGCTGCAAAGTGTTTTGGGAAACCTTCACTTTCCTTGTTACTCTTATCATGAGTAAGGCATGATGTAATTCTTCGTTCTAATCCTTCATTATGCGCTTTCAGATCATGCCTCCTTGTAGAGCTTATAGAAAGAACGTGAATGCACGAAATGCTAATGCAACTTCCCCAGTCCCAGATCAGGAAGTTTCGAATGATGATTTTCAAAACGCCATTCAACTTTTATCTTAGAGTGTGACTAATCAGAACAATCAGTAGGCTCCAGTTCCTACAAATGCTAGTGGTGGATCAGTGGTAGCCAGGGTTCGTGATTTTGTTCGGATGAATCCGCTAGAGTTTTTGGGTTGCAAATTTGTAAGGACCCACATACTTTCATTGATGAGGTTAAGAAAATCTTTGGAGTGATGCAAGTGACTGGTAGTGATAGGGTGGAGTTTGCACCCTATAAGCTGAAGGATATAACTCATATATGGTATACTCAATTCAAAGAGAGCATGGGTACATATGCAACTCCTATCACTTGGGACTGCTTTAGTGTGACTTTTTCTGGACAGGTTCTTCCCAAGAGAGTTAAGGGAGGCAAACGTTTAAGAGTTCATGAATTTGAGGCAAGAAAGTTTGACAGTCCAAGTGTATGGACTCAAGTTCACTCAACTCTCCAGGTATGATCCTCACATGGTTGCCGATTCCAGGGCTCAAATGAACAAGTTTCTATATGGGGTATCCGACTTAGTAAAAGCAAAGTGCAAGAATGCTATGTTGATGGAAACTATGAACATCTCTAGGCTCATGACTCATGCTCAGCAGGTTGGGTGTGATAAGCTTAAAGAACATGCTAAAAATAATAAGAAGGCTAGAACAGGAAACTATCAGTATAGTCAACAAAAATTGGGTGGTGGAAATTGCTCGCAGTTTCAGCAAAAGTCTTCAGCTCCAGCATCTTCATCAACTAGTATTCCATCCTCCAAGTTCTGAAATGATCAGAAGGGTAGGGCATTAGGCTCTAAATCTCAGGGTAGTGTTTCAGGTACCAAAACCTACCCACCTTGTCCAAAGTCTGGTAAGAACCATCCATGCATGTGTCTTGTAGGAAAGAAAGGATGCTTTGGGTGTGGTTAGTCTAGTCACAGGTTAAGAGATTGTCCTTCTACTAAATAGGGTCAATGAGGTAGCAATGGTAGAGCTCAGTCTACAACTTCAGCAGCACCAGCAGATCTCCCGACTCAGCAGGGTAACTCATCTGGTACATTTGGTGGAGAAAGCCAAAACAGGTTGTAAACTCTCCAGGCTCACCAGGATTAGGAAGATTCTCCTGATGTAGTCACTAGTACGTTACGAGTCTTTGACTTAGATATTTATGCTTTGTTAGACCCAGGGGCTACTCTTTCCTTTGTAACTCCTTATATAGCAGTCAACTTCAATGTTAGTCCAGAAACTCTCTCAGAACCCTTCTTAGTCTCTACTCGAGTCGGTGAACCAGTTATAGATAGACGGGTATACAAAATTGCCCTGTCACAGTCTCCCAGGAAAGTCACCTCAGCAGATCTTGTAGAGTTAGAAATGATAGATTTTGATATCATTCTAGGCTGGATTGGTTACATTCCTGTTATGCCTTATTCAATTGTAGAACTAGGATCGTTCGTTTTCAATTTCCAGATGAACAAATCTTAGAATGGAAGGGTAGTAGCTTAGCGCATATAGGTCAATTAATTTATTACCTTAAGGCTAGAAAGATATCTAAGGGTTATCTTTATCATCTAGTTTGGGTTAGGGATTCAAGATCCGAAACCCCAACTCTTGAGATAGTTCCAGTAGTTAATAAGTTCCTAGAAGCATTTCCAGAAGATCTTCCCGGAGTTCCTCCCGTAATGGAAATCGACTTTGGAATTGATCTCCTTCTAGATACCTAGCCTATATCTATTCATCCTTACAGAATGGCTCTAACTGAGCTTAAGGAATTGAAAGAGAAGTTGGAAGACCTTCTAAGTAAGGGCTTCATCAGACCTAGTATTTCCTCATGGGGTGCACTAGTGTTGTTCTTGAAAAAGAAAGATGGTTCTCTCAGAATGTGCATTGGCTATCGGCAGTTGAACAAAGTCACAATCAAGAATAAGTATCCTATCCCTAGGATTGATGATTTGTTTGACAAACTTCAGGGTGCGAGTCATTTCTCAAAGATAGACCTCAGATTTAATTACTATCAGCTCAGAGTTAGAAATATTGACATCCCAAAAATAGCCTTTAGGACTCGATATGGCCATTACAAATTTGTAGTTATGTCATTTAGACTAACCAATGCTCCTGCAACTTTCATGGATTTGATGAACATAGTGTTCAAGCAGTATTTGGACTTGTTCATTATCGTCTTTATTGATGATATCCTCATTTACTCTGGGAATGAGGAAGAACATGTCAACCATTTGAGGGTTGTCCTGCAAACTCTCAAAGATCGCCAATTATTCCCTAAGTTTAGAAAATGTGAGTTTTTGTTGCAATCAGTTGCTTTCCTTGGGTATATAGTATCTAGCGAAGGGATTCGAGTGGATTCCCAGAAAATAAAAGTAGTGAAACAATGGCCTAGACCTACCTCTCTTATAGATATCAGAGGTTTTTTTGGTCTAGCAGATTATTACAGAAGGTTTGTGGAAGGATTTTCATCCATAGCCTCTCCATTGACTAAGTTGACTCAGAAAATGGTCATGTTTAATGGTAAGATAATTGTGAGAAAAGCTTCGCAGAACTAAAAAATAGGTTGACTGCAACTCCTGTTTTGGCTATACCAGAGGGTTCAGATGGTTATGTGATTTATTGTGATGCCTCCAGAGTCGGCCTAGGTTGTGTGTTGATGCAGCGAAGTAGGATTATAGCTTATGGTACTAGAAAACTTAAGGTGCATGAGAAGAACTATCCAACTCATGACCTCGAGCTTGCAGCAGTAATGTTTGAACTTAAGATTTGAAGACATTACTTGTATGGTGTATATATGGATGTGTTCACAGACCATAAGAGCCTTCAGTATGCGTTCACCCAAAAAGAGTTGAATCTCCGCCAGAGGAGATGGCTTGAGTTTCTCAAGGATTATGATATGAGTGTGCATTACCACCCTGGTTAGGCCAATGTAGTAGCAGATGCTCTTAGTAGACTATCTATGGGTAGTGTAGCACATGTTGAGGAAGAAAGAAAGGAACTAGCAAAAGATGTTCACAGGCTTGCTTAGTTGGGAGTTCGCCTTATGAGCATTGATGCTTATCGTGACCAACGACACTGCTTCCAATTCAAGTGTTTATGATCGTTAATAATATAGTAACCCAACCGAGGGTTGGGATCGTCCCAAGGGAGTGGTTTTGAGAATTTATAGAAAAATAAAATTTCGTTCTAGCTAGTCATAGCTAAAGACATTAACGAGTAAAAACATTGTAAATCAAAGAAGGAGACACAAAAGTGTCAAATATCGATTTGGCGGTTTTGTCACAAGTAAGCTAAAATTAGAGAAATCAACAAGAAAAATCTAACAATGAGAGGGGGATTCTTGGGATGTGACCGGAATACAGGTTAATCTAAATTATTGGGTGCATGCTTTCGATAGAGAATTTATAGAGTAATAGTGACTAGGCTAAGCTATACATGAAAATAAATTCTCTCTCAAGCAACTTACCCCATTTCAAATGGGCTCCTCTTGGACACCCACTTGTCGCATGAAGACCAGCCTATGCCTTACCCTACTCACTCTCTCGAGCTGAGTATTAGGATATGGAACTAGGGCTCAGCCTCTCGGGTTGAACCTTATGTCGACCCACTCCTTAGGCTATCAGTCTAGCAGTTTGGTTTCACGACCTCTCTCTCGAGTAAGCCGAAAACACATAGGTGGACTTGTATTTGCAATTACATACCCATTAAATTTGACTACAACTACTAGGTGAAATCACCATTAAACTACATTTAATCTATCAATAAGCAAGACACAACAACAATATTTACCCATATTCGCTAAATCACACCCCAAGAATGAGCATTTTTAGCCACATATCAAGAGATAGAAATTTATACCTAAATGAGCTCGCATTCAAATGGGTATGAAGATTTAAATCTTGTTACAGGCCAAGAATGAAGAAATCAATAGACCCAAGTCCAAATCCTTGGAGATAAAACCCTCTTCTTCTTCAAGTTTCCAAAACTATCTCAAACTCAAAGCAAAATAAAAAGTACTATTCTATATGAAAATTATAATAATTGTTTTTCACACTGAAAATCTGATAATAAGCTATAACTCTCAATGAGTATTTATAGTTTTCAAAAATCTATGCTGCAGCGGACCATTCAGCGACATTAGTCGGAATCGCCAATCAACTCGACAATTCGCTCTTTGGTGTAGTATATCGCCGTTTTGCACCATCCTTCAGCATCGTCGTGCTTTGGGTCATTGGGCAACATAGTACTGCTTCGCAGAACTTCTCAGCAATGCGCCGACTGCTCATTTTTTTCACCGACTTGATCATCTCCTTCAGGGCTCAGCACACTGGAACAAAAGGCGAAGTGAGACCCTTCGGTGACTCGCCAAGTGGACTCGGCGATCCTCAGGCCTTCATTTCTTTGCTTTTTTCAGCCTTTCGTTCCTTTTTGCGATGTAGTGTCCATGCTTTCCTAAAAACTTCACATACTTGAAACTTAAGTGTTTTCATCAGATATTGAGATAAAATAAGCATTTGAGGACACAATTTCTATTAAAATATAGCCCTAAATGAGTCCAATTTGTGGACTTATCAACACCCCCAACTTAAACTTTTGTTTGTCCTCAAGCAAACTCAAGTTCAGCCGTTCACAAAGGGTGTCTCAAACAGTGTGACACAAAACTCAATCATGAATGCACAAAACAAGACTCAATTTACTTATGCAATGATCAATTGTGTACTCAAAGATTCAAGTTGTGACATACCATTACCAAAGATTCTAATGCTCACAATACTTGCTTCAAATGCAAGTTCAAGCTCAACTATAGTGTTTAAATGCCCTCACAGAAAGGATGATTCCATATTCACACAATGGTTCACAGTTAAAAGCTTCAGAATCAGATGCAACTCTCGCTCTCACAAGGAAGAACACAATGCATGCTTTCACCCATAAGTTTGCCCGTATTTTCCAATCAACATTTTTTTCAGCTCACTCAAGATCAAAAAGGTCTTTTTAAGGCTTGTAATGTGGTTGAGTGCAAAGGTATTGTCATTTATGCTCAGTGACTTTCATCCTCATGTGGTGTGGTGCTCGCAACATTTCCTTTCCTTTTCCTTCATCATTCTCTTCAGTGCTAAAAAATCATCCTATTATTCACTTTCCATGGATTGTTTGGGAACCCCCTTTCATTTTTCAATTTTATTCCACAACTTTCTTTTTCATTCTTTCTTTAAATATATATATATATATATATATATATATATATATATATATATATATATATATATATATGGAGGGGTTCCATTTTCCTAAAAATCATGGGTAGGAGGGACTTTCTTGCACTTCTTGACTTTCCCTTTTCTTTTCACTACACCCCCAACTTAGGCTTTTGGCCTAAGTTGTCTATTCAAACTAACCACAACTTCATGAGGATTATAGGTGATGGATTAAGAAAGGTCTAGTTTTCATCAAGTTTCTTCCAAAGAAAGGTAAGGCTCAAGGGGTGTTCAAGAGAGAATCACACTCACAAGGTAGGTCACAAAAGAGGTATATGTCAAATTGGCTCACACTCGTAGAAGTTGCCTAAGATCATATCAAACGATAGCATCACTTAGTTGACCGGACCAACGGGGCAAATTCTAGGATCTATCATGCATAGTTTATAGGTAAGCTCACCACACTAGGCATTGACACTACAAGTTAAACAAGACTCCACACTTTCACTAGTGTGCAATGATCATCACAAGAGAATCAATTTGATACAAGGCTAGTCAAAACGAGATGCAAAGAGTTCACATATTGTCTATACAACTTCATTTGGCCTCATCTTAGTCGTGCATTCATGTTTGTTCGATTGAGAGCACTATTCAAGTCATTGGTATTGATTGGAACCGAGACTCAATTTTTTGCAAAAGAACAGCCATATTCAACACACGAGGGGTGGCAAATGTGCAAAAAATTCAAAAGATTTCAAAAGGATCAAAATAGTTTTACAATTTAAAATAAAAGGAGCCACAAGCTCAAACATCCACAAAAAGTAGTGTAAACACAATTTATAAATAGACAACCCAAATATACACAAAACGTACCTATCAACACAAAAGGTGTGGGCCTCACCCCACCACAAATAAAAACATTTGTCCTCAATTGCGATTAAAAGTACTCAAAAATAAAAATAATTAAGACAAATAAGGAGGTAAAGAAGTGATCCTCGCTATGCGGTTGCTCCATCTGTCAGGGCGGCATGGTTCTTCTGTGACTTTGGGTGTAGACCTTCCACAATTTTAGTATTAAAAAAAAGGCGAGGTGGGGATGTTAAGCAGGTCGTTAAGTGATTCAACGAACTCTACACAACATCACTAAGCAACCCAACACGCCTATTTTCAACCCACTTTCTCGAATGCTTCACAGCCACCCTGCTTCACCTTTACTCAAGCACTTTCCAATTCTTACATACCCGGCGATCTTAGTCTGAATCACCGAATCAGTTGGCGTGCCGCTAAACAAACACCTGTTTTACTAAGTGTTACAGATATTTCTAGTAAACCTGGGTGTTCAAACGGTGGTCTCCATTGAGATCGCCAACAGAGTTGGCGATGCGTCAATGATTTCTCAAGCTCGCCGAGTTTTACATGCTCTAATTTTGGGGATTTTTGGAGTCAAAATGCAGATAAGGTTGAGACCACCGACCTCTTTGGCGACTCGCCAATTGGATCTGTTGCTTGTCACCCTGCACATTTCGAGCACTTCTCACACTTCAACCTATACCAATAACACATCATTATTTTACTAACACACAGATATAAAATATTACGGGGTGTTGGGTTGCCTCTCAAATATCGCCATAGTTAACGTCATGGCATGACTCAAGTCATCAGCTATTCTTCATTTTTTAAGTCACCCATGTTGTAATTAGGCGAGTCCTCAACGAATGGTGGGTAATGACCTGCTATCAAATGGCCAATTTGAGCATCTTGCAGCTGAATAGTCATGGAGTGAGAGGTTGACGCTTTGTTTAGCATTTTGATGTTCTCTTTAATCTCATTCAACATTCTCTCATGTGCCTCAATTTTTTTTGAATGAGTGAAATAGCTTCATCATGTTGCACTCCTCTCTGCTTCTTCCTATGTTTACACTCTCAGAGGGAGAAGTGTTTTTATTTCCCCATGGCTTGTACCTCCAATTTCGTGACTTAGGTGGATAAAACATCCAACTGGGTAACTAGTGTGTCCCACTCCTGCTTCTTTTTGGTTTCTTTGATGGCTTCTACCATGCCACGAAGGAGTTTTGCTACAACTTCATATGGCTGGTGTAGCATACCGCCCTTGCAAAGTTGATCGACTATACCTCTATTCTCAGGTCCTAGACCCCTATAGAAGCACTCCAGTAGCCCCTTGTCCGTCATCCCGTGAGATGGGCATGGTTGCAGCACCGCTTGAAACTTCAGCCATATTTCTTGAATCGTCTCATCCCCTACCTGTTTATAGGTCAGGAGGTTGTCCCTGAGGTTCAATAGTTTCAAAAGGGGATGATCCGTGTGATATCCATAATGATTTTCCATCCTTAGTTCCATGCTTTGATATTCAAACTAGCAAAGCAAAACTACAATTTAGATAAGTAAAAACTAAAAATAGAAAGAATAAAAAATTCTACATAACTAACAATTCCTAAATAACACCACTCCCCGGTAGCGGCGCCATTTTGATGCTTATCGTGACCAACGACACTACTTCCGATTCAAGTGTCTACAATCGTCGGTAATATAGTAACCCAATTGAGGGTTGGGATCGTCCCAAGGGAGTGGTTTTGAGAATTTATAGAAAAATAAAATTTTGTTCTAACTAGTCGTAGCTAAAGACATTAATGAGTAAAAACATTGTAAATCAAAGAAGGAGACACAAAAGTGTAAAATATCGATTTGGGGGTTTTGTCACAAGTATGCTAAAATTAGCAAAATCAACAAGATAAATCTAACAATGAGAGGGGGATTCTTGGGATGTGACCGAAATACGGGCTAATCTAAATTATTGGGTACATGCTTTCGATAGAGAATTTATAGAGTTATAGAGACTAGGCTAAGCTATAAGTGGGAATAAATTCTCTCTCGAGCAACTTACCCCGTTTAAAATGGGTTCCTCTCGGACACCCACTTGCCGCATGAAGACCCACTCCTTAGGCCATCAACCTAGCAGTCTTGGTTTCACAACCTTTCTCTCGAGGAAGCCGAAAACACATGGGTGGACTTGTATTTGCAACTGCAAATCCATTAAATTCGACCACAACCAATAGGGGAAATCACCATTAAACTACATTTAATCTATCAATAAGCAAGACCCAATAATAATATTAACCCATCTTTCGCTAAATCACACCCCAAGAATGAGGGTTTTTAGCAACACATCAAGAGATATACATTAATACCCAAATGATCTTGCATTCAAATGGGTATGAGGATTTAAGTCTTGTTACAGGCCAAGAATGAAGAAATCAAGAGACCCAAGTCCAAATCTTTGGAGATGAAACCCTCTTCTTCTTCAAGTTTCCAAAATCCTCTCAAACTCAAAGCAAAATAAAAAGTACTATTCTATGTTTATATGAAAATTATAATAATTTTTTTTCACACTGAAAATCTAATAATAAGCTATAACTCTCAACGTGTATTTATAGTTTTCAAAAATCGGTGCTGCAGCGGACCATTTGACGACATTAGTCGGAATCACCGATCAACTCGGTGATTCACCCTTTGGTGTAGTTCATCGCTATTTTGCACCATTCTTTAGCTTCATCGTGCTCTTGTATATTAGGAGACATAGTACTGCTTCATAGAACTTCTCGGCGATGCACCGACTGCTTCTTTTTTTTGCCGACTTGATCCTTTCCTTTCGGGCTCAGCACACTGGAACAAAAGGAGAAGTGAGACCCTTTAGTGACTCGCCAAGTGGAATCGGCGTTCCTCAGGCATTTATTTCTTTGTTCTTTTTAGCCTTTTTGTTCCTTTTTGCGATGTAGTGTCCATGCTTTTCTAAAAATTTCACATACCTGAAACTTAAGGGTTTTCATCAGATATTGAGATAAAATAAGAATTTGAGGAAATAATTTCTATTAAAATATAGCCCTAAATGAGTTCAATTTGTGGACTCATAAAGCATATAATAAGGTGATGTAATAGTTCAGAATGGGTCAGAATCTTCATTAGTAGCAGAAGTTAAAGAGAAGCAAGACAGTATCTGATATTGCTTCAACTAAAGGGTGCAGTTTTTTCATCAACAGAAAGTTGAGGTTTTCTCCCAAGGGTGAGATGGCGTGCTTTGCTATCATGGTCGATTATGTGTTTCTAAGATGGGTGAGGTAAGACAACAGATTCTTGTAGAAGCTCATAACTCCAGGTATTCTATTAATCCATATGCCATTAAGATGTACCACGATCTGCGGGAAGTCTTTTGGTGGAATGGTATGAAAAGAGATATAGCAGATTTTGTGGCTAACTGCCTTAATTGTCAGCAAGTGAAGGTAGAACATCAAAAACTAGGAGGTATGACTCAAGAAATTAACATTCCTACTTGGAAGTGGGAGCTTTACATTAATGAGATAGTCAGGTTTCATGGGGTTTCATTGTCTATCATCTCAGATAGAGGCCTTTAGTTTACCTCTAATTTCTGGAAGTCATTTCAGAAAGGACTTGGTACTCAGGTTAATCTTAGCACAATATTTCATCCATAGACGGATGGTCAGGCAGAGTGTGCCATTCAGACCCTAAAGAACATGTTGAGAGCTTGCATGATCGACTTCAAGGGTAGTTGGGATGATCACCTTCCTTTTATAGAGTTCTCCTATAATTATAGTTACCATTCCAACATTCAAATGACCCATTGTGAGGCATTGTATGGGGTAGATGTAGATCTCTAGTTGGTTGGTTTGAAGTAGGTGAATGAGCCTTGATAAGGCCAGATTTAGTTTATGATGCTATGGAGAAAGTTCAACTCATTAGATATAGACTTAAGACAACCTAGAGTCGCCAGAAGTCTTATGTAGATGTAAGGAGAAGGGAATTAGAGTTCCAAGTTGATGATTGGGTTTTTCTAAAAGTGTCACCCACGAAGGGGGTGATGAGATTTGGCAAGAAAGGGAAGCTCAGTCCTAGATATGTAGGCCCTTACAAGATCTTGAAAAGAGTTGGTAAAGTGTCTTATGAGTTAGAGTTGCCAACAAAACTAACAACAGTGCATTCAGTTTTTCACATTTCATTATTGAAGAAATGTGTGGGTGATCCAACATCTATAGTACCTATAGAGAGTGTGGCTATGAAGGATAGTCTCACCCATGATGAGTTACCGGTTGAAATTCTTGATCATTAGGTTCGAAGGTTGAGAAATAAAAAAGTCACTTCAGCTAAGGTTTTTTGGAGGAGTAAGTCGATAGAAGGAGCTACTTGGGAAGTAGAAGCAGCAATGAAGGCCAAGGATCCTCACATCTTTCCTTCCGATTCCACTTAAGTTTGAGGTTATAGTTCCTCTTCAGTTTTTTAGTCATTCATGTGTAGTTTCAGTCTTAGTTCATGTTCCTTCAGTTTGTACTCGCATTTTCAATGTATTTGCATTTTCTTGGAACTTAGTTCAGTCAGAAATTAGTTCTAGAAATTAGTGGCAGGGTTTGCAGCTCTTTCCCTCCCTAACCAGCTAGTTTAGACTTCATTCAAGGACGAATGTTGCCAAGGGGGAGATATTGTAACACCTTGGAACTCAGACTTAGAAAATGCAAAAGAAAAACTCCAGGACCGGCGAACCACGATAGGGTTCACGGACCATGAAAGAGACCATGGTCCGTCGACCTGCCCGTGGTCTCAACACCCTCCTAGCAGAGGTGGACCACGAAGCCCTGCACGGGCCATGGACCACCTCACGCTCTGTGCTGGTGCTCGTGAACATTAGATGGAATCCACTAGGCTTAGACGTCAGACCACGGGGCCCTTCACGGGCCATGGTCTCGACGACGAGATGTGGTGGCTCCCGTAAAGTTTGACCAGTGCAACCTTTAGTCCAGACAAAGAACCACAAGGACCTTCACGGTCCGTGATACTTCACACAGTCCATGAAGTGGACCGTAGTAAGGTGATCTAGATCCAGCAACTACTGGACCAAGGACCATGACCGATTTCATGGTCTGTGGTCACTTTGACGACTCGTCATAGGGGCCGTGGTTAGCCCGTCAGACCTTTAAGTCAGTGGTCATTTGGTCTTTTCCTCTATACATTGGAACCCTAAACTACGTTGTTTAACCCCTAAACTACATGGTTTTGGTCAGTTTTAGCCTATTACCCAAATTAGAACTTACCCTAATCGATCATTCACCTAAATCAAGCAAAACTTAGAGCAAAAGAAGAGAATTTAGGAGATAGTTTTTTCCAAGAACACAACAAGGTTTCCTCTAGTTCCAGCACCGAAATCGAAAGATTTCTCCGTGAATATTGTCACATGGTATGTGGGATTTCACCAGTGGGTTCCTTTCACCCATTAGGTCCCTAGATTTCAATCAGAATCCTTATTTCCTTGATGTTATCTAGACCTAGGGTTTCTTGAATGTTAGAAATTGTTGGATTTTAGGTGTTAGAATGATCCAAAGCATATTGTCACATTATTGCTTCATTTCTTGTATGAAGTTCAGAACCCTAGTCATGTAGTTCATTTAGTTCATGAATTACATATACTTGGTCAGTTATTTCAGATATACATGCTTCAGTTTTCGAATGTCACATTATCAGTTATAATTGTTTCATTCTCAGATTTTGCATGTCAGTATTTTGAGCTATCCATAATACATAAATTCAGTCATAAATTATTAATTTCATAATCAATTGGGAGTAGCTTCATACCGAGTGGACTAGGGTTAAACATACCCGAATAGTCCTATAACTACGTGCCCCCGTAGGTTTTAAGTCCTCTCTGTGGGCATCATTTTAGTGATCACTCCAGTGATGCCTCTATACCTCTAGCAGGGTATATTGTGTCCTCTCAATGAGGCGTATACATCGACTCCACATTTAGCTCATGTGGTTTTATGTCGGTTATTATTAGCTCCCTTACAATCAGATTCTATTACAATGACTATGTTATCAATTACAATTAGCTTTCAGTCTCAGCATGTTATAAACTTGGTCATTGCATTCAGTTAGTTCATGTTCAGTATTCTCAGTATAGTATCATGCTTATCTCTTATCATTGCTTAGATATATGCTTTGGTTTAGTTATGTTTATTGTTCAGCTTTACTCTATCCTGCATGCTCAGTACCTTTCAAGTACTGACGCATACTCTACGCTATATCTTTTCATGATGTAGGTTCAGTTCTAAGCGTCTAGATCACACATAGACCGGTTCCTGATCTTCAGTTCAGCAACATCAGTGGTGGTTTCTCATTCTTCAAGGATTATTGACATGATTATCTTTCTACTGTTAGTCTTTAGTTTCAATTTTTCTAGATTTAGCTAGGGCATGTCCCAACATCTCTAGTCAGTTTTATATATATATATATATATATTCAGATAATATTGGGTATTCCCCATCATTTCAGTTATATGATGATTTAAGCTTCCGCACAATATTTCTATTTTAGTAAATCTTTAAGTATTCTTATGATATGCCAGCAGGGTTAGCTTGGGGTCCCTCGTGATCCTAGGTATCGTGTCCGCATCCTAGGGGTAGATTCAGGATGTAGCAATTAGTTAATAAGAAAAATCTCAATCTTGAAAAATTGTAGGAAATTTCATCGACTCAATCGGTGAGTCACCGATTCGGCAAGCAAAATCGGGTTCGCTGAATGTTCCAAAACAAAAATTCTTAAAATTCAGCACACGTCGACGATGCCCATGGCCTTTCGGCGAATCGCCGACACCATTCGGCTAACTAAAAGTAGATCACCGAATGTCACATAATATTTTTCAAAATTAAGGGCTCAGAAGGGCGATCCAAGGGACATTCAGAGAGTCGCTGAGTGAAATCGGCGAGCTCAGGCGTATGGCCAAATGTTATAGAATAATTTCAACAATTTTGAAGAATTAAAAGGTGATCCAGGTCTTTAGGCAAACCACAACGTGCCAAATTTTGACCCGACCTTAACTTTCTACCCTACAGCCCACGAGAACAAAATTAAGCACTTATTCTACATAATAAAACTTAGACTCATACTACCCATGACCTCAGGGTACTCAAAATTCCCCCTATTTGGCCAAAATTGGCCATTCGACGTATTTTGCCCTTAAGAATGACGTCCCTGCTCTATCATTGGGCAAAAATAGATGATTGGCACAATTGGGGTTACTCAGACTTCACTCACACTAGACGGAAAAATATAATCAACACAACCCAACATTTTAAGCATGCCAACACACAGGATTTCACAAATATAGGAAGACATGCATAGGCAATTCGAGATCTTATAGGCACACATTCACAACAATCATTCAAACACTCATTATCGTGCACATAAATCAATAGGTAAATGATCATGCATTTGGAAACTAATAAAAAATTAAAGACAGGGTTTGGATAACCAACCTTAATAGTAGACAAACAAGTTTTAGGCAAGAAAATCAAAGCAAAAAGCACAACTCTTTCCCTAAGCAATTAATCCTACACGAAAATTACAAATAAAACAAGTACAAAATTTAAGGTACGGTTGTGAAAGTGTAAAAGTTGGAAAGTAGGAAATGAAGGGATTTTTTGAACTTTAAAATGGTTTTAGGACTTTTGTGCTCAATACTCAGCTTGTGATCCGGCATGAGTTGGATTTTATGAGAACAAATGCCAGGAGGAATCCCAATAATGTCTGCAATAGTCCACCCTATAGCCCGTTTGAACCTCTTCAACAATGAAACCAATGCATCAACTTGTACCGCATTCAAATCTACCGTAATGATGACCGGTAAAGTACCTTCTCTCTCGAAGAATACATACCTCAAATGTGATGGTAGAGCCTTAAGCTCCAATTTTGGAGACTCTTCAACAGACAGTTTTGTGGGTGGAGAGTCGCGATTCTTCATAGCTAACTCCAATTTCTTCGATTTGGAATGGAATTCGAACCTATCAAGTACGACAACTAACTCATCATAGTCTTCAATAACATCACCCTCAAAATTCATCATTACCGCTGCAAGTGCATCAACACCCAACCTCTTTTCAATAGACACATCACAACCTCGCTCCACAATATGACTCACCACTGACACTTACTTGAGATCGCTTTCTTGCTTCATGGACCTAAAGATGTTAAAAGTTACCTCTTCACTATTCAATCAAAACTTCATCTGCCCTTTCTCCATGTTGACCAATGCGCGCCCAGTAGCAAGGAATGGTCTCCCTAGGATGATGGGAAACTCAAAATCAACCTCACAATCAAGTATCACAAAATCCGCCGAAAAAATAAACGACTCCACTTTCACAAGTACATCTCGAAGAACACCAATGTGCCTCTTCACAGTTCTATTGGCCATGAGTAATCGCATCGCAGTCGGTATTGGTGTCCCTAAACCCAATTTCTTGTAAATAGACAATGACATCAGATTAATAGTAGCAGCCAAATCACACAACGCCTTCGCAAAATGCAATAACCCAATAGTACAAGGAATAGTGAAAGCACCAGGATCATCTTTTTGCTGCATAAGCGACCTAGTAGCAATAGCACTGCAATGTTGCAACCTATCATCATCTTTAAAACTAACGGCCCTCTTCTTAGTCACAAAATCTTTCATAAATTTTACATACCCAGGCATTTTCTCCAAAGCCTTTATCAAAGGAACATTGATGGAAAGTTGTTTCAACATAGTAATAAACCTACGGTATTTCCCTTCTTCATTCTTCTTTACCAACCTCTGTGGGAATGGAGATGGAGGTCTAGGCATGGGGATAACTTTTTGGGCTATCTCTGCTTCCTTCTCTGTAGCATTCTTGGACTCTCACTACTAAAAAATTGTCAAAAAACGACGGCCAAAAGCGACAGACTGCGCCGCTAAGAGCGACAAACTGCGTCATTTTTTTACTTTTTAATTTTTTTTTTAACAAAAGCGACGGAGTCCATCGCTTTATTTTAATTTTTTTTTAATTTCTAAAAGGCGACGCAGCCCGTCGCTTTTGTGGAAATTTTATTTTTGAAAATCCCAGAAAAGCGACGGACTAAACCATGTTGTCCGTCGCTTTTTCTGCAATATTTTTGACAGTAGCAGCTTGTAGCTTCTGCTACCCACCTGCAAATGCAATTCAATTCAATTCAATTCAACACTATTTAGCCCAATCAAACACACACAATTATAAACAATCTAAACAAAACATAAAACAACAAACTTAAAATAACATTCAAAAGTATCTAAATCATAAATTAAAGACTTATAAAGTCTTTTAAAAAAAAATTCAAAATTTCAAAAAGTTCATAAATGTCCAGAGATCTAAACTAGGGAGTGAGATCTACATAATCATCCTCATCACTCTCGTCGTCGGTGTCATCGGGAGCCGAAGTAGTAGGTTGACGAGCGAGGTTCATCACTTGTTCTTTGATTTGCTGAACGATCTCACTCATATTTTCTTGTTCAGCTACTCTTCTCCGCTTCGACTCTGCTAGTGCCACTGTAAGTTTAGCTATTTGATCCGACATAGTAGCAATCTGAACACCGTCAATAAACTCAGGTTTCAAACCAGCACCAATTTTATAATGCATATTATACATCCACAAACGATGATCCATCTACAAAAATATAGATATTCAATTATATTATAAATAAAATTTAATAACAATTTTACTAGTAGTAGTCCTAAAACTAGTTTAGTATTGACTTAACCACATTATTTATTTTAACTTATTTAAACAACTTAACAACTTTAATTAGTTTAGTTTCGACTTAATACAACAACTAAATCCACCAACTAAACCACATTATTTAGTTTAAAGCAAAGTGTCAACACTAAATGGACACAAATTGATCTTGCAAGAAAATTAATTTTGTCATCAATAGGATCAACTAGTGTTGGTACTTATGCTTAACAAATATATTATTTCTAAATTTAAAGCTAAGTGTCAACACTAGATGGACACAAATCGATTTTGCAAGAAAATCAATTTTGTCATCAATAGGATCAACTAGTATTGGTACTTATGCTTAACAAATATATTATTTCTAAATTTAAAGCTAAGTGTCAACACTAGATGGACACAAATCGATTTTGCAAGAAAATCATTTTTTCATCAATAGGATCAACTAGTGTTTGTACTTATGCTTAACAAATATATTATTTCTAAATTTAAAGGCAAGTGTCAACACTAGATGGACACAATCAATAGGATCAACTAGTGTTGGTACTTATGCTTACCAAATATATTATTTCTAAATTTAAAGCTAAGTGTTAACACTAGATGGACACAAATCGATTTTGCAAGAAAATCAATTTTGTCATCAATAGGATCAACTAGTGTTGATACTTATGCTTAACTAATATATTATTTCTAAATTTAAAGTCAAGTGTCAACACTAGATAGACACAAATCAATCTTGCAAGACAATCAATTTTGTCATCAATAGGATAAACTAGTGTTGGTACTTATGCTTAACAAATATATTATTTCTAAATTTAAAGCTAAGTGTCAACATTAGATGGACACAAATCGATCTTGCAAGAAAATTAATTTTGTCATCAATAGGATCAACTAGTGTTGATACTTATGCTTAACAAACAATCGATGGACACAAAAAAAATAATCACTAGAATTAAAGCTAAGTATCAATACTAGATGGAAACAAACACATTATTGAAAACAATGGTACTTGAACTTTAGAAATTTAGAAGCACCAACCTTATCTCCTACTTTGATGAAAGAAGCAATATAGTCTTGTATCAACTTTTTTAGATGTTGAGCTTCCTCAGTTGCCTAGCACGAAAAGTTCTAAAATTAGTTAAATATAAACTTCAAATCCAAGAATATTAGTTATATTTATATATTCCAGTTTTCAATTCAAGTTCATCTCTAATTTCTAAACATAATTAGTTATATATTCAAGCTAATTAGTTCCAAGTTCAAGTTCTAATTTCAAGTTCAAGTCTAAGTTCAACTTCAAATTCTAAGTTCATGTTCTAAGTTCAAGTTCAAGTTTTAATTTCAAGTTCAAGTTTTAATTTCAAGTTCAAGTTTTAATTTCAAGTTCAAGTTCTAAGTTCAAGTTCAAGTTCAAATTTCAAGTTCAAGTTCTAAGTTCTAAGTTCAAGTTCAAATTCTAAGTTCAAGTTCAAGTTCTAAATTCAAGTTCAACTTCTAATTTCAAGTTCAACTTCTAAGTTTAAGTTCAAGTTCTAATAATCAAGTTCAAGTTCAAATTCTAAGGTTAAGTTAAAGTTCTAAGTTCAAGTTCAAGTTCTAAGTTCAAGTTCAAATTCAAAGTTCAAGTTCAATTTATAAGTTTAGGTTCTAATTTCAAGTTCAAGTTCTAAGTTCAAGTTCAAGTTCTAAGTTCAAGTCCAAATTCAAGTTCTAAGTTCAAGTTCAAGTTCTAATTTCAAGTTCAAGTTCAATTTCTAAGGTCAAGTTCAAGTTCAAGTTCTAAGTTCAAGTTCAAATTCAAAGTTCAAGTTCGATTTCTAAGTTCAAGTTCTAAGTTCACGTTCAAATTCTAAGTTCAACTTCAAGTTCTAAATTCAAGTTCAAGTTCTAATATAAAGTTCAAGTTCAAATTTTAAGTTCAAGTTCTAAGTTCATGACATTCAAACATTCCTCATCTAAATTCATGGCATTCATCATCTACTCATAACACTTCAATTACTAATTTCTAACTTCAAATTATTAACACTTTACTAACTAGCCCTATAATCAAATCCAAAAAAATCCCAATTCAACCTCAAATTACAAATTCTCAAGTTTAAACTAGTCCTAAAATACAAAAATGCTAATTATTCACTAACTAACAATGCCCAATTTAAAAATGCCCATTTTTAAAAAAAAAAACCCCAAAATAAAAATCTTCAATTATCTATACCTAACTAACAATAATCAAATCAAATTAACAATGAATAACACAACAGAACAAACAAAAACAATAATATACTAACAAACATTCAATTATAATCACTAGAATTAAAGCTAAGTATCAATACTAGATGGACACAAACACATTATTCAAAACAATTGTACTTGAACTTTAGAAATTTAGAAGCACCAACCTTATCTCCTACTTTGATGAAAGAAGCAATATAGTCTTGTATCACCTTTTTTAGATGTTGAGCTTCCTCAGTTGCCTAGCATGAAAAGTTCTAAAATTAGTTAAATATAAACTTCAAATCTAAGAATATTAGTTATATTTATATATTTAAGTTTTCAATTTGAGTTCATATCTAATTTCCAAACATAATTAGTTATATATTCAAGCTAATTAGTTCCAAGTTCAAGTTCTAATTTCAAGTTCAACTTCAAATTCTAAGTTCATGTTCTAAGTTCAAGCTCAAGTTCTAATTTCAAGTTCTACTTTCAAGTTCAAGTTCAAGTTCAAATTCTAAGTTCAAGTTCTAATTTCAAGTTCAAGTTCTAAGTTCAAGTTCAAATTCTAATTTCAAGTTCAAGTTTGAACTTCAACTTCAAATTCTAGGTTCAAGTTCTAATTTCAAGTTCAAGTTCTAAGTTTAAGTTCAAATTCTAAGATCAAGTTCAAGTTCTAAGTTCAAGTTGAAGTTTTAAGTTCAAGTTCAAATTCTAAGTCCAAGTTCAAGTTCTAAATTCAAGTTCAAGTTCTAATTTCAAGTTCAAGTTCTAAGTTCAAGTTCAAGTTCAAGTTCTAAGTTCAAGTTCAAGTTTAAGTTCAAGTTCAAGTTCAAGTTCAAGTTCAAGTTCAAGTTCAAGTTCAAGTTCAAGTTCAAGTTATAATTTCAAGTTCTAAGTTTAGGTTCAAATTCTAAGTTCAAGTTCAATTTCTAAGTTCAAGTTCTAATTTCAAGTTCAAGTTCTAAGTTTAACTTCAAATTCTAAGTTCAAGTTCAAGTTCAAGTTCTAATTTCAAGTTCAAGTTCTAAGTTAACGTTCAAATTCTAAGTTCAAATTCAAATTCTAAGTTCTAGTTCTAGTTCTAAATTCAAGTTCAAGTTCTAATTTCAAGTTCAAGTTCAAGTTCAAGTTCTAAGTTCAAGTTCTAATTTCAAGTTCAAGTTCTAAGTTCAAGTTCAAATTCTAAGTTCAAGCTCTAACATGCAAGCGTAGTTAAGTAAGTAATGAAGTAAAGAGAGCAAAGATCGAAAACATTACCTTGAATTCGACATGCAGAATAGAGAGGTTGAGAGAGTTTTTGGGAGTTTTTGAACGTAAAAAGGAGGAAATAAGGAAACCATTCCCATTCCCCCCTACTATTTTTGATCTCCCGCCACAGTGAGAGATTTCTCACCATAGCGGCCCCACCTTAGCGGGAGGGCTGCCACCCTAGCAGGGATCAGGCTGTGAAAATTGGGGCGCAATTCTTTTTCGGGCATTGCATCATGTCCCTAACCGGTCCTTTTAAGTATAGAACCTATCATGAATCAGATTTGAAAAGTCATCCCCATCCGTGATTTCATAATGAACCAAGTTGTTAGTTAAAGATACTTTAAGGTAGGGTGCATAATAATCCGTGCACTAGTCATTCGGGGAAGAACGAGAGGTAAATTGGTATCTATTGTAACGACCTAAACCATCTTTATTTAGGAAAAGAAAAATTCAGGAATTTCTGGGCCACTATCCCGCCAGGGTGGCCAGATGGCGCTAGAGCAGTGGTGCCAGGGCGGGGTAAGTTGGCGTTAGAGCAGGAGAGGCGATACAGAATGTAAATAATGTGAAATCCTATTTCCTCCTTCTTCCTAAAATACCTAAATTAGTCGTAAAACACCCTAACCAACCCCCCTCCCCCCAAAAAAAACTACTCCAAGCTTGGAAAAAAGGGATGGAGAGATTTCTAGCATGAAGATGTCGATGGATTGAAAATTTCTGGCCAAGATCACCATCATGAATCCCGAAAACAAGAATCAAAGAACAAAACTCCGTGCAGCTACTTGGCGCCAAGTAAGCTAGGTTTTATGAATTGAGTAGTTATAAATTTGTGTTGATCACACATAATGTGGATAAGTATGAACGAAGAACTATATGCTATGAATCACCCCTTATTGTATGAATTTTATAATATGCATTGTGATTGTGGATCGGGTGTTGAATTTCGACACACTAACTTGGATTGGTTGCCACGTTTCGGCATAAATATGGGATCGATTTCCACGTTCTGGCATAATCTTGGATCGGGTACCACGTTTCGGTATGCTAACAATTTGGGTTTGTATTCCATGAGAGGACCAATGACTTGTCAAAAATTAGGTATATTGAGAATTGTGAAATTGGACCTTCTTCGTAAATGTTGATGATATTGTATATGTTCGATATATGCATGTGATTATATTGTTGTATTGGCTTATGTATGTTACACTTAGTGGGTTTATTACGTATCATGTTGTCGAATAATTGGTGGCAATAGTCGTCTGTGTGTGGCAGGGGTGAAAAGTGGGGGTAGTGTACGTGAAGTAAGTGCTTAGGTGGATTTCACTTGGATAAATGTAATGGTGTTTAGTATTTAGAAAGAGTGACATAATGTACTATGTGACCATGGTTGGGTAATGTGAAGAGGAAGTAAAGGTATGACGTGAACGGCTAGTTGGAATGCTTGTAGTTGTATTTGGGGACTTTCCTATGTGTTAGAATGGTTAGGCTATGATCAAGTGCCTGGTAAGTAGGTTGATTGAGAAGGTGGTTAGTAGTCAAAGTACTAGTGTAATTCGGAGGTAATTCAAGTGAGGGTAAAGGTGGAGAAGCGAGTGGTTTATTTCATGATCTTACTAGTTGGTTTCTTATGTTATGTGGTGGGTGTCGGGTTGACCGATGATGCCTACCAGAATGTGTGTTTTGTACTGATAATACTCTTGCTATGTCTTCTGACATAGTATGGATGCAGGTTGGTGATGTTTCATTAGGTGAAGACGAAGAAATTCTCCAGCAACTTCTATCCTTCCTTCCGTATGTTGGGGGCAGTGTCTTTATTTATTATGTCCACTTGTACTCTTAGTAGCTCTTGTACCTGTTTAGACTAGATCTTTGGGGTGCTAGTTACTTTGCAAGCATTAACCGAAATTTTGTTAAAGTTTCTTACTTAGAAAAATTTTGTTAGTATAATTTATTTCATTTTATTTGATTTTCCTCATGTTTTAATTTTTAAATATAAGGGTTCTCCTATTTACGTGGTAGTACGTAGGTGTCCGCATGGCCCGGTGGGTTAGGTCATGACAAGTATGTACCTAGTTATTTTATTTGCCATATGCATAATTAGTTGTATGTGTTCTTTAGATGTTTAATACATCAGAGGAATCCTGTTAGTGATAGATTTTGGGGAGTCAAACATGGACGTAGTACTAATTAACAAAGATCTTTTTGATAAATATCCAAAGTCTGGAAACATTGGAAGTCATTAAACTCAAACAATCACTTAGTGTTTCACTCAACATCGGTGAGATACATATGTCCATATCAACAAAAAATTTATCAATTTCCTTTTCTAACTTTTCTTTTTTCGGAGGTAGAGGTTCCTCGTCTTCAAACTTGTATACTAAAGGAAGTGTTCCATTGAAAGGAACCAACAAGTTCCTGGACATAACTTTTTCCTCTTGTAACCTCCAAAAGGCTCCACATCCTAATTTTCCTTCCACTATTAACACCATCTCCAATATGCACATTCGTAGTATAATCAAAATCTTAAAGAATACTCCTTCTATAACCTTCAAAGTTCTCTCAAAGTCCTTATCATCACCTAGAAGAATCAGGCCTTTGTTGTTCTTTTCACCATCATCACCAATTGGAGGACTCCCCAATTGGAGATCCACAAAGATAGGCCATTCTGTGTGAGTCCCATTGCCCACCCAAGATACACACCAACCTTCACAAGTTGAGAATTCCTCTATTCTAGACTCAAGATGGTTACAATGTGGATACAAGTTTCTTGAAATAGAGGCATTCCGTGAATCCATAAATATGCACCTGAGTCAAATTGCACAATCATTAGCACACTAAATTAAAAAAACAATCAAAAAATAATTTTGTTTGTTTTTGAGGACAAATATTTTTGGTAAGGGCGACAGGTATTTTGAGAAAGAGGAAGTAGTACTTAAAGAATAGTGTGAAACACTACTCTGACCAAAATGTCATAATTCAAAACTTAATTACAGAGGAAACAGCACGTATGTTAATGAATTTATTGATAAATTTTGATATTAGTACTTGTGAAAATATGTAACTAATACAATAATTTGAAATAATAATGTAAGTTAAGTGATTTATATACGCATTAAAGTTTATTGAAGTAGTGAACTAATTTTTTTATATGTCATTATATTTTGAAATATAAAATATTTGAGTGTGTCATTACATTGGTAAAACCAAAACTAACACATGAATTACAACGTAGGGTGTGTTTCTAACAAAGGAAAATGTGTTACATCAAAAATATTTTCTAGAAAAAATAAACTAGTTTATTATTTATTTTCTTGTCTTCTGAAAAAATACATGATTGGATTATTTTTTATTTGAGTTAGGTTGGAGAGGTAAAAAAATGGGTGAGGTAATTTATCAAGGTCACAAACGTTTTGAATTTTTTTAAAAAAAAATTTAGGACTTTTTTCAATTTAGTGAAATATATTTGTTAACGAACATAGTAAATAAAAACCATTAGTTTGTCGATGGGGTATATGCGCCTTTTTTTAGCAAGGAGTTTATCCACTCTACATCGAGAAGTTTAGGGAAAATTGTAGGGTTAGGACTAACATAAATGAATTGTAAATTCTTCAGTTATCATATATAACATACATCAATTAGTAGGGTTGATTATTTCCTTTTTGATCCAAATCTCTTTTAAAGTTGAAAATCTAATGGGCCAGCTCCAAATCTTCCTATCTCCATTAAATCAACCAAAGATAAGATGTTCATGTGGGGACATTTATTTTCTATTGTTGTCCTCTATGGTAGATTAGCGGTGAGACTTGAGAGGTGCTAGGTTGTGCTACAGATGATGTAAGTGATTCAAGTAGGCTCTCTGTTATTTATTGTTAGGAAACCCTTGTGATTACCTCTCGGCATGACCCTAAATTTGGGCCTGTCAAGTTGATCTTCTTGTGGTGGGCTTTTCATTTGAGGTCCATTGACCTGTCTAGATATGTTATTCATGATATATGGGTCTCACAATGAGAAGTCAACCACAAGTAGATTACCTTGACAGGCCCAAATTTAGGCTCTTATCAAGAGGTAATCACAAGGATTTCCTAACTATAAATGAGAGAGAGCCTACTTGAATCAGTTACATCAGTCGTAGCATAAACTAGAAGCTCTCAGGTCTCTCGGCTAATCTACAATAGATGACAACAATAGAAAATAAATCCTCTCCCCCCCCCCCAACCAAAACATCTTTTCTTCTTTGATGTAATAGAGATAAGAAGATTTGGAGTTGGCCCATTAGATTTTCAACTTTAAATGAGATTTGGATCAAGAAGGCAACAATCAACCATACTAATTGAGGTTTTTTATTTATGATAATTGAAGTATTTACTCACCGGTCTCACTTGTAAAGAGCTAATTCCTAGTGGACTCATAGGGATTAGTGTGGGGACATATGTATCCTATCTTTGGGAGGCTACAGAGGTGTTGTTTAGAATGTTCTTTTTCTTTTGTAAAAATTACACAAATTTTATAGTGTTAAGAGCAAATTATATCCTATCCATACTTATTTTTCAAACTACAAAAATCCCTTAAAATTTAAGGATTACGAATACATCACTCAACCTGCCAAGACATGGCATCCAGATACATTACCTTTGTTGATACAAGAATCACAGTTCCCATTATATCATTCAACGTCCCGATACATCACATACCAATACATTACTTTGTTTAATAAAATACACTGTTATCACAATATATCACGCCTGATACATCACGTCACGATACATCAAGTAAGAGTGATGTATCTGAAAATAGGAAAGAAAGTGAGAAAAATAAGGATATTTGTACTTTTTCCAAATAATAGAAAGTTTTAGAGAATATGGTAAAAGAAGTTGTGTATTTAGGTAATTTTTCTTTATTTTTGTATCGCTTTCATGTAGTGTGTGCCTTATTGGTTCCATGGAATCCCACTTGTTTTATTCTTTCACAAGATGGACCATACGTTCCATACGTGGCCAAAGGTAGACGCCAGTCTCCTCAGCAGGCCAGGGGTGCAGTGATTAATGTTTCAAAAACACTCCATCCAGTTCTAAGTGTCAACGATCGTAAATCAGTATAAACCCAACTAAGTGAGTTGGGGTCGATCCCACAGAGAATAGCTTTATTTTGAATTCGAATATGAAAGTATGGTGGTAACCTTTGCAGCTAAATAAACACAACACTTAAGATTCTAGAAGTCAAACTCCAGGATGTCGTTACCAATCCACTTTAACAATTAGCAAGGAACAATCAAATAATGAGATAACACTTGGGGGATTGACTAACCAACTATCGCATTCACTTCACGGGTGTACATCATTACCAATAATGTTAATTCGTCGTGGGTAGAATGGACTATAAGCAAAGAAACTTTCTCTCGAACAATTACCTTATTTCTACTTAGTTCTCTCGAACCTCAACATTGTCCATAAGACAACCAGCCCACTTTTTCATCAAATCCACTCTTTCGAGCTACATACAAAGGCCGAATCTCAGGTTTCACTTTCTTAAGTTGAAACAGTCATGACACACTACTAAGGATGCTAAATTACTATGTTGGCTCTATACTTCTCTTTCGAGCAAGCACAAAACTCTGAACTATATTGCACTAAACATGCAATAATGAATTTAAACCACAATAATAATTCAGACCCACTTCAAATTAACACCAAAATTCACTAATTGATAACACCCATTTTAGTTAAACCCAACAATTGGTCACATTGTCAAACCCCCAAGGTTTGGGTTTTAGCCAATCATAGTAAAAAGATGAAATTCAATACCTACCACATATTTCATAGTTGGGTAAATGAAATTTGAAAGTCAAAATTGAATTATATCTTCTCTATTACAAAACCCAAATGAAAAACCTTACTAAAATCACTTGAAATCAACAATGGTAGTGTTTTTGCTCTCTATCTTTTGTTCCTCACGTTTTCTGAATGCTTTCTCTCTCTTGCAAAATTTAATCTATTCAAGTCTAATGTGTGGATTTTTGGGGACGATCGGCAAGGAAAGTCGGACTTTGCCGACCGTTCGACGACTCACAGATTGTCCTCTCGTCTCACCTTCTTTCTACCTATCTTCTTCGTCCAGCCACTGTAACTTTAGGTGAGCCAGATCGGGATCGTCGTTTCATTCCGTGATGTGCCCTTTTGTCTTTTAACTCGCCCATCAGCATTTATCTAGATCTCCATCAATACTTTTGGCGACATGGTTGTCATTCACCGATGTGATCGGCGTCACGCCGAATGGAATTGCTGCTCACCGAAGTTACTCCTAATCCAGTCTCAAAGTTCTGTAAAATTAGGTGATAGAGGAGCAACTTGGAGATTATTCGAGTGATCTCGGCAATCATCAGGCTTGTTTTTCTTCTTCTCTTTTTCAGCTTGTGTTGTCCTTGTTGCCATTTTTGTCCTACCGTTGTTCCTCAATACATATGTCTGAAAATCAAGGGTTTTACATCAGTTATTGGCACTAATAGATCAGTTAAGGACACTAATTCTATATAAACAATGCCCTAAATGAGTCCAAATCTCGGACTCATCAACACCCCCACATTAAAGTTTTGTTTGTCCTCAAGTAAAACTCTAGTTCAGCAGTTCAAGAAGGATGTCTCGAATAATGCTACAAAAGACTCAATCATGAATGCACACACAAGACTCAACTTACTCATGCAAGGATCAATTGTGCACTCAAAGATTCAAGTTGTGACTCACTATTATGAACGATTCTCAAGTTCACAATACTTGCTTCAAATGCAAGTTCAAGCTCAACAAAGGTACTCAAATGTCCTTACAACAAAAATGATTTCATATTCACACGCAATTGTTCAACAATTTATAGCTTCGGAATCACATGCAACTATCACACTCACAAAGATGAACACATGCATAACTTCACTTATAGGTTTACCCTTATTTTCCAATCAACATTTGTTTCAGCTCACTCAAGATCGAAAAGGTCTTTTCAAGACTTGTATCGAGGCTAAGTGTAAAGGTATGGTCATTTAGGCTCAATGGTTGCTATCCTCATGGTATGAACATCACTTTCTTTCCTTCTCTTCAACATTTTCACTCATGCTCAAAATTCACCCCATTATTCACTTCTCATGAAATACCGGACACCCCATTTCTGTAGCAATTTCACAATTTTATTCCACAACTTTTTCATTCTTCTCTCTTTTCTTTTCTTTTTGTATGGAGGGGCTCCATCTTTTTCAATACCATGGATCAACGGGGGGAGGGGGGCTTTTTCACACTTCTTGATTTACCTTCTCTTTTCACCACACCCCCACTTAGGATTTTGACCTAAGTTGGCTATGTAAACAAACCACACTTCACGAGGATTATGGGTGAATGGATAAAGAGGGGCTACAATTTCATCAAGTTTCTTCCAAGAAAAGGATAAGGCTCAAAAGGGTTTCAAGCAAAGTTCACACACTCACAAGGTTGGCCACTAAAGAGGTATATTGTCAAATTGTTTTGCTCTTCAAAATTGTTGCCTAAGTTCATTTTAGGAGCTTGCATCACTTAGTCAACCGGACCAACGGGGAAAATTCTAAGTGTCATCACACAAGGTCTGCGAGAAGCTCATCACACAAGGCATTGGCACCAATATCAAACAAGACTCCACACTTTCGCTAGTGTGCAATGTTCATCACAAGAGACTCCATTCGATAACTGGCTAGTCACAACGAGATGCAAAAAGTTCACATATTGTCTATGAAACTTCATTTGACCTCATCGTAGCTGCACATTCATTTTTTGTTCGATTAAGAGCACTATTGAAGTCATCGGTATTGATCATAACCGATACTCAAATACTTTTTTGAACGAGCAAGGAACTCACTGACCAAACACACACATCCACCCAAAGCATTCAACATTATACCCAATGTGAGTAGAGAACAAACAATTCCAAAAATGAAAAATAAAGATAAACTACTGGTATGTGAACATGCAGAGCAAGGTGACAAGGAATCTTCACTAGGCTCCCATTTAACGAAAAAGTGTGATAGTCGCCAAATTGCTCGGCGATTCGCCAAATGGTCTGGATATCGCCATTAATTCAAGTATGCAACATGTTCACAAAGGAGGCAAAAAGGTGGAATTGAAGGAGTTCGCTGAATAGGTTGGCACATCGCATAATGGACTTACAACCTCACTAAATAATCCATCGGGTTAGGATATCAAAGTTGGGGCAGAAGAGTGGGGAAAGTCGGATCACCCAATCACCTTGGTGAATCGTCGAGTGATGCAGATTCCTTGCCTAATGTTCCAGTATCTTACCCCTTTTTTCAAAGTCCAGATGGCGGACAATGTCGTGCTCATCGAACGGCTTAGGCGATCCGCCAATGGTATCTTCACCTCGCACAATTTCTTGGACCTGCACAATTAACGCACATTATTTGAAATACTAAAACTTGGGTTGCCTCTCAAGAAGCGCCTTATTTAACGCCGTGGCATGATGTGGAAATGCTCTCAAGCATCTTCCAGATACACCACCTCAATCAGAGAAATCTCCTGGCATTCGCCAAAGTACAACTTCAAGCGTTGCCCATTCACTTTGAATGCAGGTCCCTCTTTACCTTCGACTTTAATGGTACCATTTGTTAACACCCATTTTACTCTAAATGGACCTGACCATTTGAATTTGAGCTTTCCAGGAAAGAGTCAGAGTCAAGAATTATATAGCAACACCCAATCACCTACTTGGAGCTCCCTCTTAAGGATTCTAGAATCATGCCACTTCTTCATCATTTCCTTGTAAAGAGATGAACTTTCATAAGCCCTGAACCTGAATTTGTCCAACTCATTTAGCTGATCTACTCTTTCTTTTGTAGTCTTTGCCCAGTCCATGTTTAGAGCTTTCAATGCCCATAATGCTTTGTGTTCCAATTCAACCGGTAAATGGCAAGATTTTCCAAAAACTAGCTAATTCGGAGACATACCAATCGGTGTTTTGTATGCAGTGCGATACGCCCATAGAACATCATCAAGCTTTTGATACCAATCAATCCTGTTTGCATTCACTGTCTTGGTCAAGATACTTTTGATCTCCTGATTCGACACTTCAACTTAGCCACTCATTTAGGGATGATACGGAGTTGCTACTTTGTGTTTCACTCCATACTTGTTCAATGCAGATGCAAAAACATTGTTGCATAAATGGGATCCCCCATCACTAATAATAGCCCGAGGAGTACCAAATCTAGCAAAGATGTAGCATTTTAGGAATTAAACAATACTTTTCCCTTCATTGTTCGGTAGTGCAACGGCCTCCACCCATATAGAAACATAATTTATTGCCACAAGAATGTACTTATTACCAAACAAACTCATAAATGGGCCCATGAAATCTATTCCCCAAACATCCAATAGCTCAATTTCTAAAATGGATGTGAGAGGAAACTTCTGTCTTTTAGACACTCCACCTTATTTCTGACATTGAGTGAACTTCTGAAAAAACTCATGAGCATTTTTGTAGAGGGATGCTAGTAGTAACCACTTTGAAGAAGTTTAGCAGTTGTACGAACACCACTATGATGACCCCCAATAGATAAAGCGTGACAAGCATGGAGTATTTCGATGGCTTCTTCCTCCGGAACACATCTCCTAATGATATGGTCTGCACATTCTCTGAATAAATATGGTTCATCCCAAAAATACTTCTTAATATTGAACAAGAACATCTTTTGTTGGTAGAAGTTTAGTTCTTCTGGCATTAATCCACACACCACATAATTAGCAAAATCAGCATACCAAGAAAATTGTTGGAGATTTACCGTGAATACTTGTTCATTGGGAAAGGCATCATTTTTGTCTACCTCCATGTAACACCCCAAAAAAAAATTGAACGAAGACTCAAACCATTCTTCGTGGTGAGTGAAATTTTACCAAGGATTTAAGAATTTCTTAAGTGTTAAGGTCACTAGATGTAGCACCTTGAGTTCCAAAAAGAATTAAATTGGAAATAGCAAAGATCTGAAATTTTGCAAGTTAAACTAAGTATGAGTTTTGAATCGACTTCAAACGACCATAACTTCTAGCTAAAGATGAGTTAGGTGTGATACCAGACACCGTAGGGAAGATCTTTGAATTATCTTTCCAACGCCATCGAGTTTTCTCAGTTTTGAGTTTATATGAGGGAGATATGTCCATTCAAAGTTGGGTTGTCTAGATAAGGAAAGTCAAAACCGGATTTTAGAGGGGTATTTTGGACTTTTCCTTACCCAATCAGATTTAATTCATTTTTAGTAATATTTTAGTAGTCTAATCTAATTGGGTTCAGTTTTATAATCCAATTTTACACCTAGGGTTTTAGTTGAGAGTTCAAGAAGAGAAAAGAAGAAGATAAAAGAGGAGAAAAGAGAAAGGATCGAAGCGTTCGTCAAAATTCTTGAGAGTTGTTGCAGATTGTCGCTATGGGTTTGATCCCTAAGAGGTATGTAAGCTTCCATAGTGTTGGGTTTTTTCACCCACATGCCAAACATATTATTTTCAAAGAAGTTTCATTCTCTAAAAGTTGAAGGATTTAAGTTCTTGATAGGTGTTCTCGAAGTTCATTTTAAATCTTGTTTTGTTGGGGTTTTGATGATTTCTTGAGATCAAAGTGATTATTTTGAGTGTTGTTTTGAGTGGATTAGTGTGTACTTAGGTTGGGTAATTGAATCTAAGGAAAATTTGAGAAAACAAAGAGATTAAAAAATGATTTAGGATCAGAAAACGAGAGGCGAAATTCGTCGAACTTGGCCTGGGGAGAGGCTGGGGAGGCGCGCGCCCAAAGGGCTGGGGTGGCGCCCCTGCAGTGTGCCCATATGCAGCCTCTGAAGTTAGGGTCTGGCGCCCTGCGCCCGGAACGCGTCAGGGTCTCCTGCCCCCACTCATCCTCCGTTGGTTGTCCCGTTTGAGCTCCTTTGAAGTGTATCTTCACCCCTTTTGATTCTAAACACTTCAAACTACTTCCAACCACTTAGAAATCATTGATAACATGTTCATAACCTTGAATTCATAATTCTAATTCAAGGTAAAGTTAAGAGTTAAGTCTTGAGAGTTCTTCTGAACATTTTGAGAGAGTCCCTTTGAGTCCTTCTAAGGAGGCTTTTACAATTTCTAATAACTTGTTTCAAGACTCAAGTAACTGAGAATGAGAGTGAGGAGAATGTATTTATGAGTCTACACTATCACCTAGATTCTTCATATCATGAACCATGACTCTTGAATTCATAATTCACATTGAAGAGAGTTAAGAGTAGAGTTCAAGAAAGCCATTGAGTTCAATTGTGAATCCTTGAGATCAACTATCGATTTGAACTAAGTTTTGAGAACTAAGTATGAGAATGAGAAGAGTCATATACCTAAATTCCTTATTGATATTTTGACCCTTGAGTCAAGTCATTCATGCCCATAACTTCTGCACGAACTCCATCAATTTAGTATCTTTGAAAGAAGTAGTATCTTCAAGTTCTAAGTCTTGAGTATCGAGTTCCTAACCCTTCTGAGATTATAATCCTAATCATGGGATCATTACCTATTACCCATGAAGTCCATGAGTTGAGTTGTTCATGCCCATAATTCGGTATGAACCATATTTTAAGAAGTCTTTTACAAATGTTTAAACTTTGTTTTAAGACTTAAGCTTTGAAATTGAGTAAAGAGTAAGAGTAAAGTTCATTTTCTTTAAAATGATATACGGGAACTAAGTATTCTCAAGAGTAAATGTTTTCACATTTAAGATGAGAGGAAATTGAGATTTCCAAAAAAGTTTTGAACAAGAAAGGGAACATCGATTCCCAGAGAGCTTTTAAGATAAGTTTTGAGTAATTATCTCAAACCAAAGAAAGAAGTTGTTTTAAAACATATGAGATAAGTATATTTTTGGGAGTAGTATTGAGCACCGATATGGGGATGCGAGTTCATATTAACTCAAGTCTCCATAAACCATGTAGCCATCATGGGTATTAATGGGTCATACTTTTTAGATGATCACATAAGTTAAGCTAGTGGATCCACTTAGCTAAGAGTTCTATATGACGGCAAACTATAGGACAGTTCTGGTAGCGTGGGCAAGACGTTATATCACAACTTAGGCTCATAGTGGTGGTTGTCGGTTAGAGAAACTCCCACAAAAACTATATTACTTTATTATATAAGTAAAGTTGAGTTTGTTATTGCATTTTCCTTAACGAACTAAGTTGTTTTTACTGTTTTATAAAGCTTTCCATATATTTCATGTGTATTGTTGCTTTATATATAGTTGAGTACCCAGAGTCGAATATCATATCTTTGAGTTGAGTATCTAATCTCTGAGTTGAGTATCTAATCCTTGAGTACTTATGAGTTGAGTAAGTTGAGTAGTTTTGAGTATCCTTAAGTATTCCTGGAGTTGAGTAAGTTTGAAAAGAGGTAAGTATGTTTCCATTTTTATCAAGTTCAAGCTTATGTTATGCTTTAGAATTCCCCTTACATGCTGGTACATTCCACGTACTAAGCCATTTGGTCTGCATCTTTTCAGATGCAGACACAGGTATTCAGGATCATCAACAGGAGATTTGTTGATACATCCGGGAGTTCAAGTTAGCTATGGTGAGCTTCCTTGTTTCCGGAGGATTTCATTTACCTTTCAGTTATATCAGTTGTTAGGATGTCGTGGGTCTTGTCCCGACTTCCATCTTTATCAGTTAGAGGCTTCACAGATAGTCAGTATAGTTGAGAAGTATGTATCATTTATTTTATTAAATGTTTTAAAGACTTAAGTTGCCTATTTTATGGCGAGTTGAATAATTTATTTTATTCGGAGTTTTCTTTTGAGTTAAAGCTTTCTATTTAAGTTTCATGAATATTTATTCAGTTTTTAAGCTTTGTATGCTTGAGTTAGTCTTTCGCTTGAAGTCAGCCAGGACGAGGGTTCACTTGGGGACCAGCAATGGTTCTCGATTGTCAGCCATGTCCAGGGTGTAGGCTCGGGTCGTGACACTCTAGCTCATCATTTTCTTTGCCTTCCAATCTTGATAAGTGGTCAGCCACCTGATTTTCACAACCTCTCCTATATTTGACTTCAAAGTCAAATTCTTGCAACAATAGGACCCATCTTATCAATCTTGGCTTGGCATCCATCTTGCCCATCAGATAACGCAGTGCATCATGATTAGTGTGAACAACCACTTTAGTGCCTAGCAAGTATGCCCGAAATTTCTCAAATGCAAATACTACCACAAGTAATTCTTGTTCTGTAACTATGTAGTTACTCTGAGAACCATTTAGAGTTTTTCTTGGGTAGTAAACGAGGTGAAACAGTTTGTTGAGTTTTTTCCCCAACACAACACCTAATGTCGTGCCACTTGCATCACACATCACTTTAAAGGGTTCTGACCAATTGTGACTAATGATAACCGGAGTGGAGATCAATTTGTCTTTCAAGCACTTGAAGGCCACCATGCAAGCATCATCAAAGTGGAATTTCACCTCCTTCTCCAAGAGTTTTCATAGAGGATGTGCAATTTTTTAGAAGTCTTTGATGAACCTCCGGTAGAAACCGGCATGCCCCAAGAAACTATAAATACCCTTCACCGAAATTGGTGGTGGTAACTTCTCAATCACTTCAATCTCTACTTTATCAACCTCCAGCACGTTTTTGCGACACTTTGTGACCAAGAACTATACCTTCCTTAACCATGAAGTGGCATTTTTCCCAATTTAGGACCAAATTTGTCTCCACACATCTTTGGAGAACTTGTCCCAAGTGTTCTAAGCATGCTTCAAAAGTGTCACCCACAACCGAGAAGTCACCTATGAAGACTTCCATTGAATCCTCCACCATATCAGTGAAAATAGATAGCACGCAACGTTGAAATGTTGCCAGAGCATTGCATAACCCGAACGACATCCGTTTGAAGGCAAAAGTTCTGTATGGGCAGGTGAAGGTGGTTTTCTCTTGGTCTTCCGGAGCAATGGAGATTTGATTATAACCGAAGTACCCATCCAAAGAGAATACCATCCTCTCTTTGGAAGCCAATCAAGCATTATATCCAGGAAAGGCATGGGAAAGTGATCTTTTTTGGTCCACGAGTTTAACTTCCGATAATCCATGCATACTCACCATCCGGTCACTGGTCTCATAGATATGAATTCTCCCTTCTCATTTGGGACTATTGTGATGCCTCTCTTTTTTGGTACACATTGTACCAGACTTACCCATTTGCTATCCACAAAAGGGTAGATCACACATGTGTCCAACCACTTTATTATCTCCTTTTTAACCACCTCTTGCATCGATGGGTTCAATCTCCGCTGATGTTTAACACTCGGTTTACAATCACTATCAAGCTGAATTTTGTGACTGCAAATGCTGGGAGGGATGCCCACTATGTTAGCGATAGTCCAACCTATAGCTTAGATATGTCTTTTCAACACCTCAAGGGCAATTTTACTTGCCATTCAAGCAAATCAGTTGCAATGATCACAAGTAAGGTGTTATTTCCCCCAAGAAAAAATACTGGAGATGGGAGGGAAGTACTTTCAACTCGGGATTCGGTGGTTCTTCTGTTGATGGCTTTGCGGGAGGACTTTCTCAATCAGCAAGGAACAATCAAATAATGAGATAACACTTGGCGGATTGACTAACCAACTGCCACATTCAACTTCATGGGTGTACATCATTACCAACAATGTTAATTCGTCGTGGGTAGAATGGACTATAAGCAAAGCAATTTTCTCACAAAAATTACCTTATTTCTGCTAAGTTCTCCCGAACCTCAAAACCATCCATAAGACGACCAGCCCAGTTTCTCATCAAATCCACTCTTTTGAGCTAGATACAAAGGTAGAATCTCAGGTTTCACTTTCTCAAGCTGAAACTGTCATGAACCACTACTAAGGATGCCAAATTACTATGTTGGCTCTATACTTCTCTCTTGTACAAGCACAAAGCTCTGAACTATGTTACACTAAACATGCAATAATGAAGTTAAACCATAGTAATAATTCATACCCATTTCAAATTAACACCAAAATTCACTAATTGATAACACCCATTTAGTTAAACCTAACAATTGGTCACATCGTCAAACCCTCAAAAATAGGGTTTTAGCCAATCATAGTAAAAAGATGAAATTCAATGCCAACCACATTTTTCATAGCTAGGTAAATGAAATTCGACAGTCAAAATTGAATAATATATTCTCTATTACAAAACTCAAATGAAAAACCTTACTAAAATTACTTGAAATCAAGAATGGCAGTGTTTTTGCTCTCTATCTTTTGTTCCTCACGTTTTCTGAATGCTTTTTCTCTCTTGCAAAATTTAATTTATACAAGTCTGATGTGTGGCTTTTTGGGGCCGATTGGCGAGGAAAGTCTGGCTTTGCCAACTGTTCGGAGAATCGGCGATCGTCTTCTCGTCTCGTCTTCATTCCTTCTATCTTCTTCGTCCAACCACTATAGTTTGAGGCGAGCCAAATCGGGACCACTGTTTCATTCTATGATGCACCCTTTTGTCTTTTAACTCGCCCATCAGCATTTATCCATATCTCCACCAGTACTTTCAGTGACATAGTTGTTTTTCACCGATGTGATCGGAGTCACGCCGAATAGAATTGCTACTCACTGAAGTTACCTTAAATCGAGTCTCAGAGTTCTGTAAACTTAAGTGATAGAGTAGCAACTTGGCAATTTGCCGAGTGATCTCGATGATCATCAGGCTTGTTTTGCTTCTTTATCTTTTTCATCTTATGTTGTCCTTGTTGCCCATTTCTGTCCTAGATTTGTTTCTCAATCCATATATTTGAAAATCAAGGGTGTTACATCAGTTATTGGCACAAATTGAGCATTTGAGGTCACTAATTATATACAAAAAAAACCTTAAATGAGTCCAAATCTCGGACTCATCAAGTAGCACCAGCCCAAGATAGAGAGTGGGATCCAGAACCCGCACAAGACCCTTCGGTAGTTCATGTTCCTATTCAGCCAATGGGAGTGGGTCTAGCCCAACCACCACAAGAAATAGTTATGGCTCCCAATCATTAGGAGCTTATTACCTAGCTCTTGACAGTACTTTGGGGTATGTAGTAGGCCCTTGTTGCACCAACACTATCCCCACAAGATCACCTTGCAATAGAGGCACCTATGGTTGAGGTACCACCTAGGGGCTCCCAACCCATGACTATGATCGAAGCTATACCGCTAGAGGAGAAGAAGATGCTTGGATTTTTCTTGAAACTTTCACCTCTAAGGTTTTTCTGCGCTATATAGGCAGTAACTCATGAGTTTCTCACTACTATCTGCAAGCAGCTATATAATTTGGGCTTGGTGGTGTCAATAGGATCTGAATTCAGAGCTTATAAACTTAATAGGCCTGACTAATAGTAGTGCCATTTTTCTCTTGAGACTAAGCTAACTAGGTCTCTTTGGTGTCATGAACTGAGTTTTTAAGGCCTTTTTGGCAGGGTTCATTCCATGTAGCATAAGAGACCATCTTCTTGATCAGTTTTTGAGGTTGGAGCAGGGCTCTATGACTGTGTTGTAGTATGAGGTGAGTTTTCACGAGCTCTTCTACCATTCTACTATGATGTTATCTACCAAGGAGGAGAGGGTTTTGTTACCAATTTGGGACTTTAGTTGCAGATTGAGACCCAATCTACTTTTTTAGCAGTGCATTTCTTTTTGGATGTGGTTGACCATGACCATACTATTGAGCAGCTCAATCATAAGTCTCATAGGGGTAGTGACAAGAGATTTAGGAATGAGGACAACTATTTCACGTCCCGTTCTAGCCCTAAAGAATTCTCTCATAGGCCCCACCAATGTTTTCAGCAGAGTCAATCCAGCTGGAATGTTCGAGCTTTAGTACGTGCTTCAGAGAGTGACCGTTACAGTCAGAGTGGTCCTAGCCTGAGTCAGGGTCAAGATGGGTCCCAATCGGGTGCTTTAGGTTGTGGTGATCGATACTTTACGGGCCGATCATAATAGGGTTATTATGACTGACGGGAGTTTGATAATTTTTCCAAATTTTTCCTTTTGCATAGGCGGTGTAACACCCCGAAATCAAGGAGTCTAGAAAAGGGTCAAGTGGGAAACTCACAAACCCAAGAAATAGACCATGGAACCCTCTACGGAGACCCAAACGGGCTGTGAAGGGGATCACGATCCGTTAAGGGAATCGTGGTAGGTTTCCAAAACCTGTCCCATGCAGGCTTTACTTTGATGGATGCCTAGACGGCCCGTGGTGAGGTTGACGGGCGGTCAAAGTGGTCGTCAAGTGGGTCAAGTTAGTAGGGGTCCTCCCCTAGCTATTGGTTAAGGGCCACGGGCATTACAACGGCCCGTGAAGCCCCACACGGACCGTGAGGTCATCCGTGAAGGGTTTTCAATAGACTTAGAGCTTAGGGTCAACTTCAAACGAACATATATTTTAGCACAAAATAAATTAGGTGGCCCATGAACTATCAAATTAAAGGTCTCTGAGTCCTCTTTCCAATGCAACCAAGTTTGCCCAATTCCCATTTTTGGGTAAAAAGTTATGGAAAAAATAGTGAAGCCCTGTCAGGCTGAATTTTTTCACGACCCGTTTGACGAGCTGTGGTGGTCATGACGACCCATGATGGGCTTCCAGTGAGCCAATTTGTCAGTTTTTAAGGCAGGCGTTATTGGGTCTTTTTCCAATTATTTTAACTCAATTATAAGTCATTTTTCCTTCTACCCAAAGCCCTATATAATGATTCTAACCCCCCAAATCACCCAAACTAAATACATTCTCTTAAATTTCCAAAAGAAGATCAAGCTCCTTCTCTCAAATATTTCTCTCTCTAGAAATTGAAGAAGAAAGCTAGAGTTTCAAGATCAAATCTCAAAATCCTCCATTGCTTTCAAGATTTTGGCATCGAGGTAAGATAGTTTTCATCCATGGATCCCTTCCATCCATGGAGTTCTCAATTCTCCAATTCACAAAGTTAAAATTCCCCAATTGAGTTAGATTTTAATCAATTTCCATGGGTTCTCTTAAATGTTGATTTTAATGATTAAATTATTATCTCTTATGCATGAATTGATGAAATACTATGGTTTTTACGATGTTTCCCCATGAACCCATGTAAATCCCATATTTTCCAATTATGTTCATATAAAGTGGGTTTTGGATTATGAAAGAAGATTTTATGAAATCAAGAATGAATTGATAGAATTATATGATTTTATGATGAATTTCTATCTGCCCGTATCTACCCATGATTTCTAGATGTTGATGTATGAAAGTGGGTTTGGAACCATGAAAGGTGAATTATGGAATTATGCATGTTCTTATGAGATTTATGTAAATGTTTTAAGGATGCTTTGAGAGTAAAGTATCAATGATGATAATTGTTGTTGTGTTGTTGAAAGGATTTCTCATAAACAGATTAAAGCATGATTTGTGAATGGACATTCTCACATAAAGGATTCTTAGTGTTGAGAGGTTTTCTCAATTAAACTATGAATCAAATACTTTAGGAGTTATCCCAACAAGACCTAGCTTGGATTGGTTACTTAATTGTACCTCTCCATGGATGATCATTTAGCTTGGCTTGGTTATTGAATTATACCTTTCCATGGATAGCTTGGATTGGCAAGATGATGTGCCCTTCAGTGGATAATAAGAACAGGTTAAGAAAATAACTACTCCATGGGATTTATGCTTAGCATTGAGAGGATATTGAGATGGAAGATCTCCCGTTAGTAAAGGTCGGATTTCTAGTAGTAATCTCTTTATCCCTTACCTATGTGCCCCCATAGGATGATTGGCTAGATAGACATTAGCTAGTGGATCCACTTTAGCTCAGATTCATGGTTCTATCTTGGCAAATACGACAACCCTTTTCGGTGTGGGAGACACCGGGGGATCATGTTAAAGTTCATATGGTCTTTATGTTAGTTAAGGCTAATTTTCACAATAATAATGAACTAAGGTTACTTCAAGAAGTATCTCACATGTGTTCAAAGAAGGTTTTACTTGCATTGTCATGGTTTTATGATTTATGGTTTCTAACTCTCCAAATACATATTTTAGCTTGATCATTGCATACTTATGAAAATGTCATTTTTAGCATGATTTAAATATTTTATGCATGGCTATCATACTTGGTACATTATTTTGTACTAATGCATATTCTTGCCTACATTTCCCCAAATGTAGGGTCCAACAGTCAAGGTTCTCAGTTTCTTGGCTAAAGGTTGACTTGAGAGATTTCTGAGCTTTGATGAGTCCTCATGCTTCGAGGATGGATTTCATTGTTTCAGTTTTCTTTCTTACTTTTAGTTTTGTACATGATGTATGGGCTAGGCCCAATTTCATTCTATTGTATTAGATGGCTATTGAGACAAAGTGTTTAGACTTCCGCTGTACTTTTATAAAAACTTTTGGGACTTGAAATGTATTTTCTTTTCATTCTATTTCTTATGTTATGAATGCTAAGTGTCTTGTATGGAACCTATCGGGGTCCTATACACCATGTTACATCTAGGGTGTACCCCTGGGTCTTGACAAACTTGGTATCAGAACACAAGGCTTAGAAAGGTCCTAGGATGTCTCAAATGCCATGTCGAATAGAATCTTGTTCATGGGTGTGAAGCGCGCTAGATTTATGAATGATAGGCTATAAGATGTTTACGAAACTTCACTTCTTTCATTACTTTAAAGTCGTGTGATAAAGTGTAACTCTAGGTGTCTTTCTCTCCTAACCCCTATTTATGCTTTTTAGAATATGCCTCCATGAAGGAATAGGAATGTTCGTGAAAATGTGCGATAAGAGGTTCCTCGAGTGTCGGACAACCCTTTGGCCGAGCAAGTGACTAATGATGAGTTTCAAGACACATTTCATACATTGGCCCAAGCTATGATGGCTTAAGCAAATAGAGAGGTTGTGGCTCCCGTGAACCCAAGGGTGGGTACGGCGGTAATAAAGGTAAGGGACTTGATTAGGATGAATCCTCTGAAATTTCATGGGTCTAATGTTGAGGAAGATCCTGAAGATTTTATCGATGAGGTGTATAAGGTGTTGATGATCATAGGAGTGAAGCAGATGGAAAAGGTAGAATTGGCCGCTTATCAACTTAAGGGTGTTGCTCAAGTTTGGTTCAACCAATGGAAAGAAGAGAGGGTGGTAGATGAGAGCCCTCTTGATTGGGAGAAATTTAAGGTTGTTTTTCTTGATAGGTTCTTTCCTATTGAGATGAGAGAGGAAAAAGTACTTGAGTTCATTAACCTTTGCCAAGGAGATATGAGTGTGAAGGAGTATGCTTTCAAATTCACACAATTGTGTAAATATGCTCCAACTATGGTTGCCGATCCAAGGGCAAGGATGAGTAAGTTTGTGTCGAGTGCTTCCAACTTAGTGGCAAAGAATGCCTAACCTTCATGCTTGTTAAGGTGATGGATGTTTCTCGATTGATGATACATGCACAATAAATAGAATAATAAAACCTTGAGGAGAAAGCTGGGGATTCAAAGAGGGCATGAAGGGATGATGGTGAGTCTTCACAATTAAGGTTCGATGGAGGAAATCGTTCTCAAGGTAACGGTGGTAGTAAGCAAATGTGGCCCGAGAGTAGGGAGTGTGGGAGAAGACATGAGGGTAAATGTCTAGCCAGTTCTAATGCTTGTTTTGGTTATGGTAAGATTGATCATAAAATAAGGAATTATCCTTCGATTTCTAGAAATGAGGGAGATAGTCATTGACGGGCTCAACCCAACCCTTCCTCCGGTCCTAGAGGTGGTTGGAAACAAGATAGGTTCTATGCTCGTCAAACTCAAGAAGATCATGAGGTTTCCCTGGATGCGGTAATTGGTAAGTTAAGGTCTTTTAGATGTAGGTTATGAATTGCTTGATATTGAATGTTCCGTTGTATATGGTAAGACTCCGTGTATGGAGATTATGCTTGAAATAGTCCTTGAAGATCCTTGTGGAAACTTCTTAAGTTTTTACTTGTATCAATGGTTTAGTGGTTGTTAAGACGTTGGTGTTATGTTTAGATTGAGGGAGATAGATTTGAAAAGACTAGTGGGGTTTGCTCCCAAGGGGGAGATAGTGTGTCTCATAGTTGGTACGTGAGTGAAACTACGTTGGTTATGGAAGAATTCCTTGTTATGGTTCGATGAGTGAAAGGTTGGAGGCGATGTGACTTCCTAGTAACCCTATCTCTTTCTGAAACGACCCCAAAAATGCCCGAAAATGTGCTTCAAAAACACCTATAATTGTAATTTTCATATATCTCAAAATCCGTGCATGATTTCAGAAATTTGACTTCATATTCTTATTCAGGGGGTCAAATTGAGTGGGAAATGGGTCTAACCCGAATTTTAGAGCAACCGTATCAAAATTCAAAAATCACAAAAAATGTGATTTTGAGGGTCAACTTTAAAGGGGCATATCTCTTAACACACAAGGAACTGGAAGGACCTCAAATATCAAAATTAAAGCTCTTTGAGTTAGCTTTCCAACACACTTGGTTTCACCTCATTCCGAGTTAGGATGAAGGAGTTATGATCATTTTTCTAAAACATGTCTGTGCAGATTCGCAAATTCCAGTGAGCTGTTTTTTTTTTTCAGCCTCATTTTTTAGGCTAAGTGTTAGGACGTTTTTATAAAAACAGGACATGTCCCATACTTAGTCATTTTTAACTTCAAAACACTCAAAAACACTCTCTAAGCCCTCTCCAAAATTCCACCAAGATCCTCAACCAAATTCAAAGATCTCAAGCTCTAATTCCGAATTCAAGACTCAATCTCAAGCTTCAATTCTCCATTCCAATCTTCATCAAGGATTCTCCAAAGTTGAGGTATGTGGGTTTGATTGTGGAAACCTTCCTTTCCACAAGTCCAACCATTTATCCTCTATTACTACTTCAAGTTTATGGGTCCTTATGGTTATTTATGAACTCTTGAGTATGGAATTACTACTACACACCCTATCATGGTCTATTTTGCATATTATCATGAAATGGAATTATTATGTGATTTTTATGGTTTTCATGCTTCCATGATCAAATTATGAAGGTGGATATATATATGTATGTTGTTGGTGGGCTGATTTATATGAATTTTGAAATTGGTTGGACTTAGTACTCTTGAAATACATGATTTTATTTACATGAATAGTAGCCTACCATGTGTTTGATAAAATGCCCATTTATAGAATTCTTAGGAAATGAAAGGTCCAACGTACGTCTTATGAGTCGGATGGTTATATAATTATTGAAATGATGATGAAATGGATACATGTATATGATTTTCTCTATATAGTGTTGTGAGTCGACCAAGCCTAACTCGGGGGGTTGTAGGCTCGAGTAACCGTATCGAGGGGTTAGTACCTTAGTTGCCTAGTACGGGGGGTAGTAGGCCCGTATAACCGTATCGAGGGGTTGGTACCTTGGTTACCTAGTACGGGGGGTAATAGGCCCGTATAACCATATCGAGGGGTTTGTACCTTGGTCCCTAGCTCGGGGAGTGGTAGGCCCGGGTAACCACATTGAGGGGTTTGTACCTCTTTCGCCTCTCCAAGGGGTGGTAGGCCTTGGAAATACTATATTGATGGTCACTCACTACACATGTACTACGCCCTACTAAATATGATTTTTATGTAAGCATCATTATACATATCATCTCATTAATATGCTATCTATCGGGTATGATTATGCATTTTGCCTATGATGTCCATCTATTGTTGCATTGCATTGCATCCCATATACTTAGTACATTCAAACGTACTAATGCATACTCTATGCCTACATGATGTCACCATGTAGGGACCGGAGCACCGCTTGACCATTCTCCTTCGCGTGGCTAATACGATTTTCTATCGAGCTTATTGGTGAGTCCTCCATTCCGGGGACGTTACTTATAATCTCTTTCTATGTCTAAGACTTTTCCTTTTTAATTATGTGTTGACTATGAGGGTGAGCCGGTAGTTTGTCTTGTCCCCCGTTAAGTACCCATGTTTAGAGGTGGTGTTGGACAAGTTGTATATTATGCTTGAGCTTGACTCATCTATGGTATTTATGTATTATTCACCTTTTCTCTTGCTCCCTTAGTCCCGATTTCCCCTTGATTATGCTTATCGCTTATGGTCATTTTAATTGCTTCCGCGACCAAGGATGTGTAATGATATGCTATGAGGCTTGTTTGGGGTTCCTTCGGGTTCCCCATTTGCCGGTCACGTCTAGGCCCTAGGCTAGCTTGAGGTCTTAGCTCCTCATGGTTCACTCTTTAGGATTCGTATGTCTTAGTCATCCTCATGTTTCCTCATGCATGCATGCACATGAAAATATGATTTACAAAAATATGATTTAGTTTAATTGATTGTTTCATGTTTATGTGCATTGAGTATAATTTTTCACATTTGTCTTATGAAAAGATGTTTTAAAAGAATGTTTTAGCTTGAAGTTGAAGCTTTCTCCTCGGATATGTGCATTTATGTGATTGCATTCGTGTTGGGATACTAGTTCTAGATCATATCTTCCATATGGTGTTTTGAATATGTTTTAGCTTGGAGTCGATATCCCTCCTTGGTTATGTGCATTTTGATGAAGTTGCATTATAATTGGGTTGTTAGTTTCTCTCCTACCTTCTTCGTACTAGTTGAGTTCTATACGAGGATGAATGTTCCCAAGGAGGAGATACTGTAAAACCCCGGAGTCAAGGAATCTAGAAATGGGTAAAGTGGGAAACTCACAATCCCAAGAAGTGGACCATGGAACCCTCCACGGAGCCCCAAACGGGCCGTGAAGGGGACCATGGTCCGTTAAGGGGCTCGTGGTACGTTTCCAGAACCTGCCCCATGCAGGCTTTACTTTAACAAATGCCTAGACGGCCCATGGTTAGGTTGACAGGCCTTCAAAGCGATCTTTAAGTGGGTTAAGTTAGTAGGGGTCCTCCTAGCTACTGGTTAAGGGCCACGGGCATCACAACATCCCGTCAAGCCCTACACGGCCCGTGAGGTCATCCGTGAAAGGTTTTCAATAGACTTAGAGTTTGGGTTCAACTCCAAACGATCATATCTTTTAGTATAAAATGAATTAGGTGGACCCTAACCTATTAAATTAAAGGTCTCTGAGTCCTCTTTCCAATGCCACCAAGTTTGCCCAATTCCCATCTCCGAGTAAAAAGTTATGCCTAAAATAGTGATCCTTGTCAAACTGAATTTCTTCACGACCCGTTTGACGGGCCATGGGCTTCCAATGAGCCAATTCGGCAATTTTTAAGTCAAGGGTTATTGGGTCTTTTTCCAATTGTTTTAACTCAATACTAAGTCATTTTTCCTTTTACCCAAAGCCCTATATAATGATTCTAAACCCCCAAATCACCCAAACTAAATTCATTCTCTTAAATTTCCAAAAGAAGATCAAGCTCCACCTCTCAAATATTTCTCTCTATAGAAATGGAAGAAGAAAGCTAGGGTTTCAAGAACAAGTCTCCAAATCCTCCATTGCTTTCAAGATTTTGGCATCAAGGTATGATAATTTTCATCCATGGATCCCTTCCATCCATGAAGTTCCCAAATTCTTCAATTTATAAAGTTAGAATTCCCCAATTGAGTTAGATTTTTATTCATATCACGACCCAGAGATACCCCCTAGATGTAACATGGCATATAGAACCCCGAAGGACTCCATAGAAGCCACTTAGCTCCCATAACATAAGAATTAGAACAATAAAAGAAAAACAATAGTCCAAGTCCAAAACATTTTATAAAATGAAAAGCGAAAGTCTAAACTCTTGTCTCATCAAAGCCATCTAATACAATAAAATGAAATTGGTTCTAGCCCATACATCATGTCCAAAAGAGAAAAATACATGAAAGAAAGTGAAAACAATAAACTCCATCCTCAAAGCATGAGGACTCACCAAAGCTCGGAAATCAATCAAATCACCCACTAGCCACGAAATTGAGCACCCTGAATATCGTACCCTACATTTGGGGAAAATGTAGGCAACAGTATGTGTTAGCACAAAACAATGTACCAAGTATGATAGTCATGCATAAAAACATTTAAATCATGCAAAAAGGGACACTTCATTTCATGACAAGCATTTGACCAAGCTAAACCATAATATGAAAGAATTATAAAACATAAGTTATAAATTATGGTCAATACAAGCTAACTTCTTCTTTAAAACCTTTGAACTCATATGTGATACTCCTTGAGTAAACTTAGTTAATTATTACTTATGGGTAATTAGCCTTAACCAACATTGAAACCATGTGAGCTATAATATGATCCCCCGGTATCTCCCACACCTAAACGTGTTGTTCTACTTACCGAAGGTAGAACCTCAAACTTCTAGCTTAACTGGATCCACTATCTAACCAACCTATGGGGGCACATCGTTAAGGAATACGGAGATTGCTACTAGAAACTTGTCCTTTACTACGGGAGAGCTTCCATCTCAAGAGATTGCATCTAGAAACCCGGCCTCTACTACGGGAGAGCTTCCATCTCACTATCAATATCCACTCGGTGCTAAGCATAAATACCATGGAATAGATATTAAGTCTTGACTCATCTCATAACTCATGGAAAGGTGCCCTTGGACAACCAAACCAGAGCTAGTTCATTAGGATAGCTCTTACTTTTTAATTCAATTAGGTGAGAAAGCCTTTCAACCTAAGAGTCCTTTCTCTGTGACAAAACCTTTCACATAATAATAGTATGTGTACATGAGAAAACTGTTCAATAACGCATCATACTCATCATCATTGGTAGTTTAATCTCAAAGCACCCTTAAAACATTTGCATAGATTTCATAGAAAATGCATAAGTCCATAATTCACTTTCTTGAGGTCAAAACCCAATTTCAATCATCAACTCTTAGAAAACATGGGTTAGATATGGATTTCATCATAAATTCATGTAAAACTAGTATTACATGCTCAATTTCATAAAACTCTTCCTTCAAGATCAAAAAAATCCCATATCATATATTTCATAACTTAAAAACATAGGGATCACATGGGTTCATAGGGGAATTCATCATAAAACCATTACAATTCATCAATTCATGCATAGAAGATCATAATTAAATCATTTAAATAAATAATGATAAGAACTCGTGATAATTGAAGAAAACCCTAACTCAATTGGGGAATTTTACCTTTTGAAATAGAGAAATTTGGGTACTACATGGATAGAAGGACTCCATGGATGAAAACTATCATACCTTGACTCTGAATGCTAGCCTCCAATGGAGGGATTGAAACCTTAGCTTGAAAACCTAGATGAACCATTTTTCTTCTTCAAGGTTCTAAAGAGAATATTTGGGAAGAGATTTGGGATTCTTTTGTGAATTTGGAAGAATGAAATAAATGGAGTGAATTTGGGGTGTTAAAAGACTTATACAGGGGTCCTAAACATAGGCAAAATGACATAGTATAGGAACTAATTAATTAGGAAAAGACCTAATTACCTTTGAGAATAACTGAAAGTAGTGAACCATGACCCACCATTGACAGACCGTGGTCAGGACGACGAACTGTCCTGCACGGCCGTCGATAGTGGTCAGAAACCTAACTCTGGGCTTCGAACCACGGACCATGGTCTGACCAACGGTCCATTGGTCAAGTTGTGGTTCTGGACCATCAGACCTCACTTAGGCAGGCCAACCACGGACCACACCTAGGGTCCGTGGTCCATTCTACGGGCCGTGGGTGGCTGGCGTGGTCTGGCACATGTAATAATTGGAAAGCTGTTATTTGGCATTTTTTGAATACAGGGTGCTACAATACTCCTCCTTGGGATCATTTGTCCTTGAATGAGATTTAAACTAGTTCTAAAAGAGTAGGAGAGGAACTAACAACCTAACCTAACAATGCAAAGCATATAACCAGGGAGGAGTTATCGACTCCAAGCTAGGACGCTCTGAACACATCATAAGATGGGTGAAATTAACTCTATCAGCCCATCATGCATGCAATGCACAAATCAAGGAGGAAACATCAACTCTAACTAAGCACACTCAATGCATCATAATGAAGTAGGAACTACATCTATCAACCCAATATGCATGAAATCACAAAATAACTCATGTCCAAGGAGGAACTACCTTCTCCAAGCTAAAAGCATGCTCAACACAATCTCATGGAGCTCATATGCAATTTACTCTCAAAATGCATAACTAAAGCATGGTCATCAATTCATCTCATGAAGTCTATAGGCAACTCATACTCAGTGCACAACAACATGAGGAAAATCAATCATATAAACTCATTTATTTCAAAACACAGGTTTTCATAAATATGCATAACATAAGGAAATCATGGAAACACATAAAACTCATGACTCCCAAAATGAAGGACAAACCAAGAGGAACTCATTACCTCAAGCTAGAATAAGAGTAGAAGGAAAAAGATGAGGATATCAGGACATCATGTCGGCCTCAGCCTCCCAACTAGAACCCTTAACTAAATGATTCCTCCACAACACCTTTACGGATGCTACTTCCTTATTTCTCAACTTCTTAACTTTCTGATGTAAAATCTCTACTGGAACTTCCTCATGTGAAATACTCTCATCAACTCCCAAACCCTCTAAGGAAACTATGGATGTCGGATGACCCACACACTTCTTCAACATTGAGACATGGAAGACTGGATGCACCGTTGCCAACTCATTTGGCAAATCGAACTCATAGGCAACTTTGCCAACATGCCTCAAAATTTGATATTGGCCTACATATCGGGGACAAGCTTCCCCTTCTTACCAAACCTCATTACACCCTTTATGGGTGAGATTTTCAAGTAAACCCAATCGTTAACATCAAACTCAAGATCCTTTCTTCCCACATCGGCATAAGACCTTTGCCGACTTTGAGTTGTTTTCATCCTCTCTCTCTCTAATGAGTCGGACTATCACTCTATGGCCTCTTCTACCAATTCGGGATCTATGGGGGCAACTTCACCCATCTCAAACCAACCTATAGAATATCTATACATCCTACCATATAAGGCCTCAAATGGAGCCATATCAATACTCGAGTGGTAGCTATTATTATAGGAAAACTCAATCAATGGCAAATGGTCATCCCAATTATCCTTAAAAGCAATCACACAAGCCCTTAACATATCTGACAAATTTGGATAGTACGCTCCACTTGCCCATCGGTTTGGGGATGGAAGGTCATGCCAAGCTTAACACAAGTACCAAGACCCTTTTAGAATGACTTCCAAAATTGAGAAGTGGATTGAGTGCCAAACCTAAGAAACTTCTAATGTCCGAAGGGGTTAGAGGTCTAGGCCAACTCTTGACCATATCTGTCTTCTTTGGATCTACCTCAATACCCTTGCTTGACACAATATGACCAAGGAAAGCTATAGAGATTAACCAAAATTCACATTTGCTAAACTTTGCAAAAAGTTGTTGGTCCATAAGAATTTGCAACACAATCCTCAAATGATCAATATGCTACTCCTCACTCCTTAAGTAGATCAAAATATCATCAATGAACACAATCACAAACATGTCAAGGTATTGTCTAAACACCATATTCATCAAATCCATCAATGTCGCCAAAGCATTAGTCAACCCAAACGACATTACTAAAAATTCATAATGACCATACCGAGTTTGAAAAGCCTTCTTCGAAATTTCATCTTCTTTCACCCTCAATTGATGATACTCCGATCGGAGACCAATCTTAAAGAAATAACTTGCTCCTTAAAGTTGGTCAAACAAATGATCTATCCTTGGGAGAGGATACTTATTCTTAATGGTCACCTTGTTCAACTAACGATAATCAATACACACACAAAGAGACCCATCCTTCTTTCTAACAAACAAAACTAGAGCACCCCATGAAGAGATACTCAATCGAGTGAAACCCTTATCCAACAAATCTTTCAATTGATCTTTCAACTCCTTAAGTTTTGTCGGATCCATACGATAAGGAGAAATAGAAATAGGTTGCGTATCTGGGAAAAGGTCAATATCGAAGTCTATTTCTTGCTCGGGAGGAATACTGGGCAAATCATCTGGGAACACTTCTGGAAACTCATTAACAACAGGGACCGACTCGAGACTGGATGGTAAAAGAAACCTTTAGAGACAAATTGACCCTTAACATCGAATCCCCCCCCCCTTCCACTCTAAGATAGGCTCATTCGAGAATTGAAACTTTACTACACGAGTTCTATAATCAATAGAAGCATAATAAGAGTGCAGCCAATCCATACCCAAGATAACATAAAAATCTAACATCTATAGCTCTAACAAGTCAACAAGAGCAACTCTATGTGACAAGGAAATGGGACACCTTCTATAGACCCTCTTAGCCACCACAGAATCACCAACAAAAGTAGAGACAGAAAAAGGTTCTAACAACACATCTGGAAGAACATCAAACCTCATAGCCACATATGGCGTCACAAAAGACAAGGCAGTACTAGGATCAAGTAAATCATAGACATCAAGTTGGAAAACTTTCAACATACTGGTAACCATATCCGGAGAATTCGCTTGTTCACCTTGGATATGAAGTGCATAGAAGCGGTTTTGCTTAGGAGCATTAGAACCCGAACCACTAGGAGTAGCTTGATTGCCCTCTCTTTCTTTATCCATAAGCTTCAATCAATCCCTCATTTTGTGACCACTTTTACCACAACCATAACAACCATCCATGCCGGCTAGGCACTTACCATCGTGCTTCCTTCCACACTTAGTACAATTAGACATAGGCAATGAAGATCCACTAACACTACCTCCTTGAGGCTTAGGGTTGGACACCCTATCTTTGTTGAACTTAGGAGGAGCATTGGAGAAACCTTGACCAAAAAACCTTTGCCGAAATCTAGGACAACATTGTCCATCGAACCTTGCATGTGAGAACTTACCTTCACCGGTCTTAGCCCTTTTTGCCTCTCTAGACTTTTCCTTGAGTTTATCCTCCTCAATTTGTTATGCATTCACCATGAGATGAGAGATGTCCATATAATGAATGAGCATTGCGGTTCGGCACTCTTTAACCACCAATTCAACCACACCCAAAACACACTTACTCATCTTAGCCCTTGAATAGGCAACCATTGTCGGAGCATATTTGGACAATTTAGTGAACTTTAGAGCATATTTCCTCACACTCATACTCCCTTGTCGAAGGTTAATAAATTCTAGCACCTTGGCTTCCCTCATATCTAGGGGAAAGAACCTATTAGGAAAAGCGACCTTCAGTTTATCCCAATTAAGAGGACCCGTATCTTTCGGTCTCCCTTCTTTCTATTTATTATATAAAATTTGAGACACGCCTTTCAATTGGTAAGCAGCCAACTCTGCCTTTTCCACCGGCGTAACTCCAGTGATCATCAAAATCTTATAGACTTCATCGATAAACTCTTAAGGATCTTTCTCAACTTTAAAACCATGAAACTCCGAAGGATTTATCTTGTGAAGTCCCTCACTCTTGAAGCCGCCGAATTCACACCTGATCTTGTGGGAACAACCAACTCCCAATTGGCTTAGGCCATCACGGCTTGAGACAACACTTGAAACGCAGCCCTAAACTCTGCACTAGATACTTGTTCGGCCAAAGGATCAACCGAAACTTGAGGAGCTTCTTGTTCCACATTCTCCCTGACATTTCTTCTAGCATAAGCTTTTTTGGTATCTATATCTTGAAGAACATAGGATAAGGATTAGGAGAGAGACCTTATAGAGTTAAGCTCCATCGCACGAATTAAGAGTAATGAAAGAAGTGGAGTTTCTTAATCATCTTGTAACCTCTCATTCATAAATGTGGCACGCTTCACACTTATTAACTAGACTCTACTAGACGTGGCTTATAAGACATCCTAGGACCATTCTACGCCTTGTGCTCTAATACCAAGTTTTTCATGACCCAGAGGTACCCCCTAAATGTAACATAGCGTACAGAACCCCGAAGGACTCCATATAAAGGACTTAGCTCTCATAACATAAGAATTAAAACAATAAGAGTAAAATAATAGTCCAAGTCCAAAACATTTTATAAAATGGAAAGTGGAACTCTATACTCTTGTCTCATCATAGCCATCTAATATAATAGAATGAAATCGGGCCTAGCCCATACATCATGTCCAAAAGAAGAAAAATACATGAAAGAAAGTGAAAATAATAAACTCCATCCTCGAAGCATGAGGGCTCACCAAAGCTCAGCAATCAATCATAAAAACATTTAAATCATGCAAAAAGGGACATTTCATTTCATGATAAGCATTTGACCAAGCTAAAACATAATATGAAAGAGTTATAAAACATAAGTCATAAATTATGGTTAATGCAAGCTAACTTCTTCTTTAAAACCTTTGAACTCATATGTGATACTCCTTGATTAACCTTAGTTCATTATTACTTGTGAGGAATTAACCTTAACCGACAATGAGATAATGTGAGATATAACATGATCCCCAGTATCTCCCATACCAAAAAGGGTTGTTCTACTTGCCGAAGGTAGAACCTCAAACTTCTAGCTTAAGTGGATCCACTAGCTAACCAACCTATAGGGGCACATAATTAGGGGATACGAATATTGCTACTAGAAACCCGTTCTCTATTATGGGAGAGCTTCCATCTCAAGAGATTGCTTCTAGAAACCCGGCCTCTACTGATATACCGTGAGTTTACAGTATTTCTAATACATTTCACTTACAAGTTGTGTGTATCTAGGGCCTTTTTGTATTGATTTTTATGTGTTTTATTGTATTTTTGCAAAAAAGATGTTTAGGCGCAGAAGTATGGAGACAACTGACCAAAATGCAAAAAAAGGGCATTCACGGAGGTGGTCTACGGACCGTAGGTCCATTGACGGTCCGTAGGTGATGACCGTAGATCAGCAGCCAAGGGATAGATGACAAATCAGGGAAATCTAACCAAGTGTGGAACCACGGTGGACATTAACGATTCGTAGATTGATCTACGAACCATACTGATCAATCTATAGAAGGACACTGCGAGGGTTCCAGTACCTGATTTTGGAAGATTCTAAGTGTGGAGCTACGGAAGGGATTGATGGACCGTAGATCGATCTACGGTCCATCCTGCAAGTCCGTCGTTTGCTTCAGAGAGGTTGATTTTTTGGGAGCTAAAATATTTTCTAAGTCCTGGCTGACGGAAGGGACTTACGGACCATAGATCCATCATCGGTCCGTAAGTCAGTCTCGTGGAACGAAGGCGCGTGCCTGAACAAACTTTTCTTAATTTGTTTCCTTTTTAAATTAGGATTTGTTTTTCTATAAATAGGGCATGTAAACCTCCTTTTTAGGGGTTAGACATTAGTCTTCTAGTTTTACCTTGTGACTTTGGAGATTTAGTTGGAATTCTAGCAATTATTGATTTTCTAAGTTCATTTTGAAGATTTTAGCTTTGCAATTCAAGTTGAATTTCCGGGTTTATTATTCTTTTTACGTAAGTTCATGATTTCTTTATCTAAAATTATGAATTGTGCTCTTACTAATATGAGTAACTAAATCCACAACTAGGGTTGTGGGAACCATGAGCGATTAACAAAGTATGAATAGTAAATAAGCAATTCTTGAATAGTGTTTTGTATGCATTGATAATTCTTTCATTTAGAAGTCTTTTTAATTGTGGCCAACGTTAGAACTCGCCTTGTTGCTACTTGCTGGATCAAGGAGGTAATCAACAAGAAAAGAATTATCAACATAGATTTAGTGTGATACTATCTAATAGGCTAGTGTCGATTGGTGCGAAGTAATAACTAAGTCAAACATCGATTATGATGTCTAATATGAGGTAAAGGTAAGGGTTAGTAAATTATACACACGTAGCCGGATCAAGGTGCGAGGTGAAATTCTGTAGATGCCGAATCAAGGATTTAGAGATACCTAACTTATAACTTTGCATGCAGTACACTAGGAAAGGATTGCGTTATGAGCTTGTGGGAAACACATATACCCTAGTTATTTCTCTCATCTTGATAACAACCAAAAATTGAGTTTTGTTTGATTACTGATTACTTATTAAATTATTACTATTTATTTCATATAAACAAATCCCCCCTTTTAATTACCTGTTTCTGGTAGTAATTTGACTAATCAAATATAATTGTTGATTAAAGTACAGTCTAAACCATTTTCCTCGTGGGATCGACCCCAACCTACAAGTTGGGTTCTTTATTTGATAACGATCACTTATACTTCTGTAAGAAAGTGTAATTTGAGCGTATCATCTACTACGGGAGAGCTTCCGTCTCACTATCAATATCCACTCGGTGCTAAGCATAAATCCCACGAAATATATATTAAGTCTTGACTTATCTCATAACTCATGAAAGGTGCCCTTGGACAACCAAACCAAGCTAGTTCATTAGGATAGCTCTTACTCTTTGATTCAATTATGTGAGAAAACCTTTCAACCTAAGAATCATTTCTATGTGAGAAAACCTTTCACATCATGCTAGTATGTGTAAATGAGAAAACCTTTCAATAACACATCATACTTATCATCATTGGTACTTTACTCTCTAAGCACCCTTAAAACATTTGTATAGATTTCATAGAAAACGCATAAGTCCATAATTCACCTTCTTTAGGTCAAAACCCAATTTAAATCATCAACTCTTAGAAAACATGGGTTAGATACGGATTTCATCATAAATTCATGTAAAACTAGTAATACATGCTCAATTTCATAAAAATCTTCCTTGACGATCAAAATCCACAACATATAGTTCATAACTTGAAAACATAGGGATCACATGGGTTCATAGTGGAATTCATCATAAAACGATTACAATTCATCAATCCATGCATAGAATAATGATAATAACCCATGATAATTGAATAAAACCCTAACTCAATTAGGGAATTCTACCTTTTTGAAATAGAGAAATTTGGGAACTCCATGGATGAAAGGAATCCATGATGAAAACTATCATACCTTGACTCCAAATTCTAGCCTTCAATGGAGGAATTGAAACCTTAGCTTGAAACCCTAGATGAATCCTTCTTTCTTCTTCAAGTTTCTAGAGAGAGAATATTTGGGAGGAGATTTGGGATTCTTTTGTGAATTTGGAAGAATGAAATAAATTGGGTGAATTTAGGGGTTGAAAGACTTATATAGGGGTCCTAAATATAGGCAAAACAACATAATATAGGAACTAATTAATTAGGAAAAAACCCAATTGCTCCTATGAATAACTGACAGCAGTGAACCATGACCCATCACGGACGGACAGTGGTCAGCATGATAGACTATCCTGCATGGCCTTCGATGGTGGTCAGAAACCTGACTTTGGGGCTTCGAACCACAGGCCGTGGTCTAACCAATGGTCAGGCCGTGGTTCTGTACCCTCAGACCTCACTTAGGCAGGCCAACCATGGACCATACCTACGATCCGTGGTCCATTCCACGAGTTGTGGGTGGCCGGCATGGTCTTGCACCTGTAACATTTGGGAAGCTATTAATTGGCCTTTTTTTTAATACAAGGGGTTACACTTCAAATGTCAGGGGTTCTCTTCAATGTTGATTTAAATAATTGAACTATGATCTCTTATTCATTAATTGATGAAATACTATGGTTTTTATGATGATTCCCCATGAACCCATGTAAATTCGATATTTTCCAATTATGTTCATATAAAGTGAGTTTTGGATTATGAAAGAAGATTTTATGAAATCAAGCATGAATTGATAGAATTTTATGATTTTATGATGAATTTTTATGAGCCCATATCTAACCCATGATTTCTAGATGTTGATGTATAAAAGTGGGTTTAGAACTATGAAAAGTGCATTATGGAATTATGCATGTTCTTATGAGATTTATATAAATGTTTTAAGGATGCTTTGAGAGTAAAGTATCATTGATGATGATTGTTGTTGTGTTGTTGTGTTGTTGAAAGGATTTCATATAAACACATTAGAGCATGATTGGTGAAAGGGCATTCTCACATATAAGATTCTTAGTGTTGAAAGGTTTTCTCAACTAAACTATGAATCAAAGACTTTAGGAGTTATCCCAATAAGACCTAGCTTGGATTGGTTACTTAATTGTAGCTCTCCATGGATGATGACTTATCTTGGATTGGTTATTACATGATACCTTTCCATGGATAGTTTGGATTGGCAAGATGACGTGCCCTTCCATGGATAATAAGAACAATTTAAGAAAACAACTACTCTATGGGATTTATGCTTAGCACAGAGAGGATACTGAGATAGAAGCTCTCCCATTAGTAGAGGTCAGATTTCTAGTAGAAATCTCCTTATACCTTACCTATGTGTCTCCATAGGATGATTGTCTAGATAGACATTAGCTAATGGATCCACTTTAGCTCAGATTCATGTTTCTACCTTGGCAAGTAGGACAACCCTTTTTCGGTATGGGAGGCACCGGGGTATCATGTCATAAATCACATGGTCTTATGTCGGTTAAGGCTAATTCCCATAAAATTAATGAACTAAGTTTAATTCAAGAAGTATCTCACATGTTTTCAAAGACAATTTTACTTGCATTATCATGGTTTCACGGCTTATGGTTTCTAACTCTCAAAATACATATTTTAGCTTGATCATTGCATACTTGTAAAAATGTCCTTTTTATCGTGATTTAAATATTTTATGCATGGCTATCATACTTGGTACATTATTTTATACTAACGCATACTTTTGCCTACATTTCCCTAAATGTAGGGTTCGACAGTCAGGGTTCTCAGTTTTGTGGCTAGAGGTTGACTTAAGACATTTCTGAGCTTTGGTCAGTCCTCATGCTTCGAGGACGAATTTTCATTGTTTCAGTTTTCTTTCTTACTTTCAATTTTAGACATGATGTATGGTCTAGGTCCAATTTCATTATATTGTATTAGATGGCTTTTGAGACAAAGTTCTTAGACTTTCGTTGTACTTTTATAAAAACTTTTGGGACTTGAAATGTATTTCATTATCTCTTTTCATTCTATTTCTTATGTTATGAATTCTAAGTGGCTTATATGGGAATCTCGGGGTCCTCTAGACCATGTTACATCAAGGGTGTACCCCTGGGTCATGACAGGCGGATTGTACTAGCTCAACATGCAGCTCTACTAGCCCTACCAACAACACTTCTTGATAAAGGTAGAGACCTGGGTAAAGACCATCGTTGTTGTCACTAGGGTATTCATGGTAGTCCATGGGGATATGTTAGATAGCCATTGTAGAGGTTGACATGCTCACTTGTATATAGGTACAGCTTGGGCGGAGGCTAAGACATTGGATTATGAGTTCACATGTATGATTCTCTTATGTCATTAGCCCGCCTCGAATTTATTTGATCTGGGATCAACTTTTTCATATCTCTCTGTGTATTTTACTTCATGTAAGCATATGAGTTTGGAGCCTTTTGCAATGCAATTATGTGTGTTTACCCTCGCGGTTAGTCTTTAGTAGTGGATCAAGTATTTTGGTCTTGTTTGGTGACTGTCCAAATGCATGACACCTAGGTTTACCTCATATTGCTTGATACGTTGGACTTTAATGTAATTATGGGAATGGACTAGTTATTCCCCTTCTTCTCAATCTTAGATTGTTTTTCTAAGACCGTAGCCTTAGTCATGCCTAGTATTCCCCCGGTGGTTTTGTATGCCTCTTGTAATCGCATATTGTTTGGAGTCATCTTATTTATTCAGGTTCAAATATTAGTGCTAAGAGGTTATGTGTGGGATATGAGTAGGGAATTCCTCAAGTTTAGTTGGTTCCTATCTATGAGTATTTGGTTGTGTTTCCTACTAAACTTTATGTCCAACCCCAAGAACGTGATATTGATTTTCCTATTGACCTTTTCGGGCTTCGGGTATGCATCCTATTTTTTTCTAGCTTATTGGATGGTCCCATAGAGCTCAAGGAGCTCAGTGTTCAGATTGAGGACTTTTTAGGCAAGGAATTCATTCAACCTAGTTTATCACTTTGGGGTGTTCCCATTATTTTTTTTGGAGACGGATGGATAAATGCAGATGTGTATTAACCACATGCAGTTGTATAAGGTGATGGTGAAGAACTATTACCCCATGCCTCGTATTGATTATATATTTGACCTGCTTTCAATACATCCATCTCCGAACATCTACTATATATTATGCAGTAAAATCAAGTCTAACTACTTAATTAAAAGAAAACCTAGTCTACCTAGGCGCCAAGCAACAGATGATGGACCTTGCCCATGAATTTACTCCATGAAAACAACCTTAGGTGATCGAGCATTGGAAAATCTTTAGGCTTCTTCCTTACTTGCACACTAGTTCCCCTCCCCCCTTCCCTCATTGCCCCCTTGCCCCGAGTGCTTCGTAGGATTTTTGGAGCAACCCTCATCTATTTTCTCCTTGAAAAGTGGCATAAAAATAAGAGACGATGCATTATTAGGTTGCCAAATTTTTTACATCCCGCTATAGCAGTGCCGCCATAGCGGTAGGCCTCCCTCTATAGCAGTACCGCCATAGCGATAAGCCTCCTTCTATAGCAGTGCCGCCATAATGGTAAGCCTCCTGCTATGGCAAGCTAAGGTCAACATGGCAAAAATTCAATCTAACACAAAAATCACATTATGCTTAAATTTTAAAAGTTCATGCACCCCACTTCCAGAATTTTGGAACATCGAACGAGATCCCCTTTAGTAACAACGGATCACGTTGTTACATTTTGATCTACTTTTGGGAGTTGTACTCTTTTCTTGTAGCTCTGTATATGTGAATGCCATGTTTGGGTTTGGTTCTCAATTTTATTGTATATTTATGGGTTTTGTTCTTATCTTCCATTGTTTCCTTCAAATTATATCATGTATCACTTATTAATTGTTGTTTCTACGTCGTCTGCATGTTATTTGTTATTTTGGGTTACAAGTTTTCTTACCTACAGTTGAATTATAGTAGATGTCATCACGACTCGAGTGTTCGGATAATGACAAGAGATTTGAATATAGTTTTTTTTCATTTTTAGATGTATTACATTGCCCACAAATTTATCACATAACCAAAAGTACTAACAAAAAATCTGGACTTCTTTTTTTGGAATAGTACTAAATCTTATATTTGTAATCAACGTCACCTAGAGTGATATAATATGAGCTAAAGTAGCCTAATTTCTGATCATGAAAATTAATAAGTATAACTTTAAAATTCAAAATATTAAATGTTATGTTATTGTCTAGTCAGAATGATACCAATTCATCTCAAGTCTACAAATATATATAAAGAAAACTCTTTTGCATACATGTAAAGAACAATCAATCATTTTGTAGGTTGTGTTTTTTGAGTAATATCTAATTTTTTGAAAATTAATATTGTTTCGAGATAAAAACTTGCTTATGGAATAAACTTAATTCTCCAATTTACATTCAATTTGGTAAATTAATTGATAAAGCAAACTGATGCATAAAAAATCAAAATTTGGTTTCAATAATGCACTTCAAATTGTGCACACCTATAACTAATTTTGAGCCCATTTAAGAATTATACCTTTTATGCACACATGTTACAAATAAACATATAAACATAATCTCAATATTTTTTTGCCTCACCTCTTTCTTTTTCAAACTTAAGTGAGTGTTGTAGTTTTTCTGAGTCTAAATGCCGGAAAAGACAAGAGTGAAAAGGAAAATGAATAACGGTCTTCTCCCATCATCAATAAATACTTTGTTGAGTGATTGACTGATAATTGCATACTAAGTAAGAGTTAACATTTGTCTCTCTTGGTCCATCCTTTGGGAGTATGAAGCCACATAGGCATTTTTTTGCCTTACCTCATTCTTTCTCAAGCTTGAGTCAGTGTTGTAGTTTTTCTATTTCCACAAAAAGTGAAAGAGAAGAGGGAAAAGGAAAAGGTACAAAAAATAAATTGGAAGAAGATTTTTTTCTTAAATCTAAACCATTAATTTTACTTCATTTTTTTATAGATCTTTTGAGGCATTTGTTCTTCTTCTTATTTAGAGAAGTTCTTTTTATAAAATGTAGAATATCTTTTTTCCATTCATTAAATCAAATATTCTTGTTGTTTTTGTTCTTCATTTTTACAACATAAAGCAATTGAGAGATGATGTATATAATACACCACCATTTAAGCTATCATTTTGTTCTTCCCATGGAGAATTATAAGTTCTATATCCTCTATTGATTTTTTATGTGTCTCGTAATTTTTATGTTCATGATTATCCAAAGTTTTTGCTTTTTCCTAAACTAAGAATTGGCTTGATGGATGAGAATGTAACTTAACCACTACTTGAATTTAAGAACATTAAAAATTTACTTAATACATAAATAGCCCCTTTAAATTAAATTTTGTTTAGATACTCAAACTATAATTATATCCATTGAGCTGAGTAAGCTTTCAAACCTCAAACATGCTGCAATCGAGATTGATGTGTATAAATATTGACAATTTTTTTTATGTTGTGAACTTATCTACCTAATGATATTTTATGAATGCAAACAAAAGTCCTTCAAAAATTTTAACATGTTACCATATGTTTAGATGATCAATTGTAACAGATGGTATATCAAGTGTCCGCATAAACTTAATTGCCAAAATTTATTTTAAGCCTAACATATTTGTGACTATCAAAAATATTCCACTTTCTATGTTCAACAGCTAACTTTGTAGTAACTCTACTTACCAAGATTTAGTCATGTGTGAAATTATCACTTGTCTTTACTAAAATTTGAGCTCTGATCTTTCATATTTTCATGCACTTTAGTTCTTGTTAAACCGCACACTTGATTTTGCAGCAATGTATTGGAATGGCTACTTATGGCTATGGTTCTGATGCATTTGTTTTTTTTTCTATATCTTGGATGAATTATGTATGATAGTAGTAGATGTAGTTGATGTGTTTTCTTATTTGAGGGAAGTTGGGGAGAGATTTCCAAACCAAATGGAGAAGTATGAAACTTTCATTGATATTATGAAAAATGTTAAGTCTTGAAAGTTTGCAACTAAGATTTTCCTATTGTCATGATTCTCATTACTTTGTTTTCTTATTTGGGGATTTATGTAGGTCTATGTTTTTGAACATTTATCACAGAATTTATATTGTTGGTGTCATAGCAAAACGGAAAGAATTGTCTAAAGGGCATCCTAGTTTGATCCTTGAATTTAATGTTTTTGTGCCTAATGGCCATGATAAAAATCCCCAATGATGAAGACCAGGCTCCTTTGAAGAAAATCACTTATAAGAAACAAATACTAAACAGGTGAACTGTTTTATAGAAAGGAGAATGTCTCTTTTTTTGCTTTCCATTTTTCGACTTTTGTAGCAAAACTTGTTGTTTGTTTTGTCCCATTTTTGCAGCATGGCACAATTATAATGTGTTAACATGCTCAACATGTTATGATTTTTTTTAGATTCTCAATTGTAACAAATGGTATATTGAGTGTCCACATAAAATGTACTAGCAAATTTACTATTAACCCTTTCATTTTTGTGATTGTCTAAAATATTCCACTTCCTATTTCCAAAAATTACATTTGTAGTAACTATAGTTACCAAGATTTAGTCGTATGTGAAGTTATCACTTGGCTTTACTAGAATTTGAGCTTTGATTTCTCATATTTCACGTATTGTTAGACACTGGATTTTGCAGCAATGTATTTGACGAGCTACTTATGGCTATGGTTCTTATGCTTTTTTTTCTATCTTTTGGATGAATTAGGTATGACAGTCGTATAGATGTAGTTGATGCGTTGTCTAATGTGACGGAAGTTAGGGAAAAAATTTCAAACCAAATGGAGAAGTATTAAATTTTCATTGATATTATGAAACACTTTAAGGCCCAAAGGTTTGCCACTAAAATTTTCCTAATGTTATGATTCTCATTATTTTCTTTTATAATATGGTAATTTACGTAGGACTAAGTGTTTGTAAATTTCTCACATAATTGATATTATTTGTGTCATAGCAAAAGTGAATGATTGTTTAAATTGCATCCTAGTTTGATCTTTGAATTTAATGCTTTCGTGCCTAATTACCTTGAAAACATCTTCAATGATGAAGACCAGGCTCCTCCAAAGAAAAACACTTATAAGGAACAAGCACTCAAAAGGTGAGCTTGTTTATAGAATAGAGAATGTCCTTTTTTCCCTTTGTTTTGTTTTTTTATAAGAAGATTGTTGTGGGTTTTGTCCCATTTTTGTAGCATGGAACGTTTGAGAGAGGATATATATGATCCACCACCATTTAACCCTCCATTTTGTTCTTCACATGGAAAATTGTAAGCTCTAGGTCCTCTACTATTTTCTATATGTTTGGTGATTTTTTATGATTTATTTTTTGACCAAACTAAGAATTGGTTTAAAGTGGAAGGTGTAACTTAACCACTATTTGCATTTAAGAACATTAAAAGTTGATCTATTAAATCAATAGCCCTATTAAATTAAATTTCATTTAGATACTCGAATTATAATTTGATCCAATTATATTGAGCATATGGACATATGATAAAGTGTTCTATTGGACACTTTTAGTTGAAATTTTAGGAAGCTTATTGCTCTATTTTCTGGTGTGAAATACATAGATATATTCATAACATAAAACGTGTCTCAAACCCTCTCAACCCTCTAATCACTTTGTTTAGAATCGTCAAACTTAGATAGAACTCTATTCTCCTTACTTCATTTTACGCTTTAGAACAATTTCATGCTAAGAATTGATAGAGTAGAATAAGGGTTTGGATTGATATATGAATTTTTAGATAAATGCTTTGATAGTCTAAATACCCAAACAATGTGGCTTCCCTTTTTGTATACAATGCTACTACAACATTCTGGACGTAAGAATCACAGGGAATAGGGTCGAATATTGTTCCAAATTGGTAGGGGGAATAAAAGGATTGTTCTTGATGAAACAATTACACTTGGGAATGATTTAGGACTTGAAATTACTAGATTTTTGCTTTTAAAGTAAGGTAGCATTTTAGCAATAGTGACATGTAAAGAGAATTGGAATAAGACACTTTTTGTCCAAGGGGCACCATTGACGCACTCCCTAGAGTTCTGAGAGATGAGTGTCTCTATTGTGACCTTCCATCTCGCTATAGCGGGCTACATCCCGCTATGGAGTTATCGACTATGGCACTCTGCACAGGCGCCACAGCGCCGCTTCCCGGTATAGCGCCACCCCGACCGCTATAGGGAGAGGGAAAAAGTACTGCAACCTCCCAAGCTGCCGCAAAACCAGATTTTTCTTAATATGTCCCCACCTAAGATGATTCTATGATTTCCTAACTGATGAGTCGGGGATTTTGACTCATTTAGAGCTTAATATTCAGAGTTTTAGTTTCCTCAATGCCTATTTATGCTCTAAACTGATGTTAAAATGCTAATTTGTAGCAATTAAGGAAAAAGAGCAAGGCAAGGACATTACCAGGCCAGAAAGAGTGAAAATTCTAAAGAAAAGCGAAGTTGATGCTCTCCAAAGGCACTCGGCGAGTCGTCGAGTGGTTTTTCAGCTCGCCAAATGTTACAGTAGGCCATCCAATAGACAAAGCCAACTCAGCGAGGATATTGGAGTTTTGGCGACGCGACGAATGGATCAGCAATGGAAGTTTTGATCGCCTAAAGTCATAGAAGGGAAGTGTGGAAAAGCCAAGCCAAGAAGGAAATGGAAAGGAGCACTCGGTGAGTCGCTGACCTAGTCAGCGAAGCTCAACTTATTCTGTCAAGTGGTTCTGAAGCTGAAAATATGGGAACGTACAAATATAATTTTCAAAAGAATAAGAAGGGGTTCTAAGTTTTTGAGAGTTCCCACATTATCCAGTTCTGGGTTCTTGATCCCTAACATTGTTCTTTAAGTTTTTGAGTAGAGATTAAGGGTTTAATTAATTTTGAACTCAATTTGAGAATTTTGAAGACTTGTGGATTGTTAGCCAAGCTGATGGAAAACATAGTTGGTAACTATTTCTTGCTTTTTATTATGTGTAGCTAAAAAACCCCATTCTTAGGGGTGTGATTATGTGATTGAATGTTTCAATTAGCTTATAGGTGTTAGTATTTACTGATTTTATTGTTAATTAAGTGGGTTCGATTAGTAGTTGAGTTTTAATTGATGAATTGTAGCTACAAATACAGTTATTGTTTAGCATTCAAAGGTAGCTTGAGAAAGAGTTTTTAGAATTAAAACTATTAATTGATGATTGTAGTGATTGGGTTATTGTGGACTTAGCTTGAAAAAGTGGGTCTGTATCCTATCCTACTATTCTTGCTTGAAAAGCATATTGATTGAGGTTTCGGGATGTTTATATGTGTTATGCTTGTCGAGGTTCAGGAGAACTCACTTGATTCGCGATAGTTGATTGAGAAATGGCTATTGCACTTAAAGCCTAGCCTACCCTCTAAGATTCAATGACTTTTAGTAAATAATAATCACCCATATAGTGAAAGTAGCGTTCAATTGATCACATCCCCAAGGCCTTTCTTCTTGATTACTCCTATTTGTTCTTAGTTGTTAATTGTTCACTACAATGTCCCAAATTGACATTAATTGTCAAGCCCTTGCCATTTACTTCAATTGTTTCGAAAATGTCTACTTCTACAAATGATTAGGACACTCATTTCACTTCGTAATCGAATTCTTTACCTTATCACTCCATCTGAGATAGACCCCAACTCTTAGTTGGGTTTATATTTGATTGCGACCTCCTACACTTAGAATCGGATGAAGTGTAGTTGAACGTTATAAAAAATGGTGCTACTATCGGGGAATGGTGTTTAGAATTCTTTTAGTGAAGTTTAGTTGTGAACTAATTTTGCTGTAGTTGAATCAACTTATTTTTGTTTGTTGTTGGCCGCTTTAAAATACGTGAAGAGATGAGTGTTAACGGGAACAATGCTAGCTAACTTAGGTACAATGATAACATCGGTAACTTGCACGATGTCAATAAAGATCAGTTGGTAAGTGCGGGTGCTATTTGATTGCCTCCGGTTGTGGGTAATGCGGTGTTTCATGTGACTAACACTAAGTTGCAGTTGTTGCAAATAATAGGTCTAGTTGGAGGTCTAGCTACTGAGAATCCTCATGACCACATCCAAAACTTTGTGGATGTGTGTGGGCAATTTTCCTTCAAGAACATCAATCAGGAGTCTATCGTACTTCGTTTGTTTCCCTTTTCTCTAATGGGGGAGGAAACAAAGTGGTTGGATGATTTACCAAGGGATTCAATCAATTCTTGGGAGGAGCTCACTGATGTATTTTATGTAAGGTTTTTCCCTCCCTCGAAGATGGTGACATTGAGAGACAATATTCAAAACTTTAAGAGAGTGGATGGTGAACCGATTCATGAGACATAGTTGAGGTTTCAGAAGTTGTTGTTCCAATGTCCAACTCACGGACTCCCAAACAATATGTTGTTACATACTTCTATCAGAGTCTAGATTCAGTCAACAAAGGTGTGGCAAACTAGCTCGTTCGAGGAGGAATCATGCAACAACTGTTTGAAATAGCATCTACTCTTCTTGATGAGATGACAAAGATCAATTGTGCTTGATACACTACAGACGATCAAGTGTCTCCTTTGAACTTTAGGATGACAAAGGAACAAATAGAAAAGGACCAAGAGCGGGATGAAAACATGTCCAAGATGATGACCCAAATGAATCTATTGTCAAAACACGTCATGGGAAGTGGTTCCAAGGTTGTAATGCAGTCGGAGTTAGTGGAGTGAACCCTGATGAAGCACACTTTAAAGCTATGTACAATGAAGAAGTGCATTTCTTGGTAGATCAAGCAGGTGGTTTCCGTCTGAACTATCTAAGGCCTGGCGGGAACCAAGGTTGGAATAGGGATCGAGATGATGGTTTGAGAGACCCATATAGGGAATGGTGTGACCATGGTATGAATTGGAGAGAGAGGGACGGTGACAAAGAACCATATGTGCCTCCCCATGGCGTCAAAAGCCAAAAGAGCAAAAGGGTGATCATAAAAATTTATGCACTGAAGATATGCTTGCACGCATTATCAACAAAGTAGAAGGATTGGACAAAGTGCTAAAGGAAATGAAAGATGACGTCTCATCTCTGAACCAAAATGTTACCTCACATTCAGTATCAATTAAGCAGCTAGAAACACAAATAGGTCAAATCTCAACTCATCTAAATCCAAGACAAAAAGGGGGTTTACTGAGTGATACCATGGTTAACACAAAGAATGAAGTTTGAAAGCATGTCTTCGTCATGCCACGATGTTAGATAAGGCTCTTATTGGGAGGCAATGCAAGTTTTTAGTTTTTAATGTTGTTATTTGAATAAAGGGTGTTAGATGTGCATATTAAAATTTTGAATTTTTGGGGAAAGAGGCAATTAGGCGATCATAGGTATCCTTCAGCAACTCGCCGAACAGGTCAGCGAGACCGATCTGAACAGCCTTTTTGACAAACAAAATGGTTCGATTTCAATAAAGTTCTGTGGGAAAAAGCACCATTCAGCGCATCGTCAAATGGTCGGCGACATAAGTTAATATCACCAACTAGAGCGCGAACTAAAGTGCCAAAAAGAAACCTTAACCAATTTAAATTCAAAATTCTCTTTTCATTTCACATTTTTCAACTCTTTGGACTCTTGCACTACATATCTAGATTATATTTTGCCCGTACTTTTTGTATGGGATCGATTTCTCCAGGGATTTTTGCATTTTTTCTTCCGTAGTTACTTGCCTAGCATTTGTTTCCATCTACTTTTGAGGTTGGTGTCCCGAACTCGACTTGATCTTTCATTGTTTTTTATTCATGCTAGTAATATTGTTGTATCTATTGCTTAATCTTGTGTAATTAGTTGATTTTAAGTAAGGGCTACTATCATATCATGTTTATGTTTGTGTTTTAGCCCATAACTGTTGAATCATGTGTGTTAATTAATTGAAATTGTGGCTGTGTATTGTTTGTATGTTGGGTCTGGTGTGGGATAAGTCTGAGTAACCTGAATTGTACTGATCAACTTAATTTCCCCAATAATTGAGCGGGTAACGTCATTCTTAAGGGCCAAAGAAGTTCATTGGTCAATTTTAGACAAATCGGGGAAGTTTGAGTACCCCAGGCTCATTTTTTATATGAGTCTAAGTTTAACTGCATAGAATAGTACTTAAATTTCATAATCATGGGTTGTGGGTTGAGAATTGAAGGTCGAGGTCAAACACTGGCACGAGAGACCAATCGGCAAGCTTAGTCAAGCTCGCCAAATGACTCGGTGGTTCGCCAAGTTACTCCTCGATCACCTTTTGGTTCTTCATTTGTGATGAATTGTTTTTATAACATTCAACAATATTTCTGAGCTCACCGCACTCGGTGACTAACGGAATGTCTTTGCTATCGCCCTTTGTCAACCCTAATTTTAGGGAAATATTATGTAACTTCGACGAGCTACTTTTAGTTAGCTGAATGAGTTCGGTGAATCATCGAAAGGCCCTGGACCTAGTCGACTTGAGCTGATTTTTGTGAAATTTTATTCTATAACATTCGGCGAGCCCAATATAGCTCGTCGAATGAGTTTGGCGACTCACTGAATTAGTCGGCGAGTTTTCTTGTAAGTTTTTAAACTTTGATATTTTTTGACTTATTTCTAACATATTGGTTCATTCTGTATTGTTTTACGGATATGGCAAGACCTAAGGCTCCAAGTAGAATTCAACCACCCCAAAAGAGAAAACGAGGAATAGTGATAAATGAGGGTACTGCTCCTCCACGAGCTACATAATCCAAACTTCCTCTGACAAGGGAAGAAAAGCATAGGAAAGGAAAAGGGTCCTACGAAGCAATGTCTGGCTGAGGATAGCACCAACAGCATGGGTTTCTATGAAACCCACCTCACCACTTCAAAATCTAAAGGTGAGGATAACTTGGGGTCTAGATTGCCAGCATCTGTATTCGAGCCGGAAGATGATCAGAGACAAGTTGAGTTGCGCTCAAAAGAGCTACACGGTCCGGCCATAATACCGGTGACTCTTACACCTCCAGCACAGACAGTTGAGCAAGTACCTCCAATAGTGCCACCAATACAGGCACCTCCACCTCGATCACTGAATAGACTCAAGGCTGTCGGGTTTAGAACTATCTTAAAAGAGGACTGGTTGTCTACAGATGGAGTGGTGGGCATGTACCCTGAAGTATGGAACACCATCAAGTTCCACAAGTTTGAGTTATTTATATGGCCCCAAGGCTTATACATACCTTCTTGGGTCCGAGAAGTTTATACGGAATATGAGAGGCTGGTACTAAATGGTAAGAAAAAGGCCATCTCGTTCGCACTGGTTGATCATGTGGTGGTGCGGGGTAAAAGAGTGAAGTGTAGCAACACAGACATTAATGAGGTGTTGGGGGGTACGATGAATGTGATCTACTTCTTGGTAGATCAAATACAGAAGAAGACCTTCGATGACTTAAAGAGGTGGTTGGCTCATTTGATTTCTGACATCACACCATCGTAGATCGAGCCTGGAGCTCAGATAGAGAAGAAGGATCTGAATGTAGTTGCACTATATTGGTTTAGGTTTATCAGCAGCACCTTGTTACCTTCCCAGAACAACTCCATACTCCGGCATCCTGAGGCGGCTTTATTGGGATGCATTATTGACCGGGATATATTGAATCATTATTGAGTAGGAGATGGCCATAAGGGCTAAGCAGAGTCAGACTTCACTTCCTTTTCCGATGTTGATCACGAAGTTGTGCCTAAGTGTCTTTTGTGGAGAAGACAGATGTGAAAGCGACTCCCACTTCCTCTACTAACATTTGGAAGATTGAGGCCGAGTACACTAGAGACGAGGCTGGGAAGAAGAGAGTTGCGCCGGTGGACACTTCCCCGGTTGTTGATGTAGAGATGCTAGAGACAGACACAGCCCCTCCTACTCAGGCCGGTGAGCCTTCAGGTACCCCTAGCACTTCTATTATTGTTCCTTCTTAGTCTGCTACTACTACTACTTCTATTCTTGTTGCTGCTTCCCAGCCACCATTGACACAGGCGATGTTATTCAAAATGGGCCATCTGGCCCAATCTGCTGATGTACGTGCTTCCCGGGTAGAGGTTGTTGTCCACGGTATGATTAAAAGGGTCATTCCTGCTGCTTTAGCTCCTATCCGAGCTAAGTTGAGAGAGCACCGAAAGTTTATCACTACATATGGCTTAGCGGTAAATGCCCTCACGGTGAGAGTAGAGGCATGGAGCAGAGTGGATGCCATTCGGCTTATGTGACTGCTTTAAGAGATGATATTACTGGCTTTAGACATGATATGGGTAAGCTTAAATCCACAGATCTTTCTATGTTCTTCGCTGCGGTGGTCCTTTCTGAGGTCCCGAGTATAGAGTTGCCAGCCATTTCTGAGATCCCTCCAGCTATTACGACCAGAGATGTTGTTGTGGCTGATGATGATATTGAATTTGATGCTCCCAAGACTATTGAGTAGGAACTGGGTACTCGTGATGCAGCAGTATGTGATGACCTAGAGGGCGCGATGGTACAGACAGACATGGAGGCCTCTCTTCAGGACATACCTATGGTAGGCTCCAATGGAGATAAGGATAGAGATGAGCCGGGCACTAACGCCCAGATTGAGGGAGTCCTGGATATGCAGAGTCCACCTCAAGCTTAGCCTGACAAAGGGATTTTGACACTCTTTCAGCTTTATTTTTAGACTGTTTATTTTCGTAGCATTGAGGACAATTGTTAGTTTTGTTTAGCGGGGTGAGGTATCTTCATACCTACCTCTTTTGGGTTGTTTTTTGGAATGATTGGTTTTTGATAGCTTATTCTATATGCTTTATTTTGTGAATACCAGTTTTTGGTTTTTAATGTGAATGTTGGTGTTTTATCCAACTTTAAAATGTTACCTCCTGATATTTGTGAATGTAGCTATTCTCTTGCGTATTTGAGTATCGGTTGTGATCAATACTGATGACTTAAATAGTGCTCTTGATTGAATGATATGTTTGTGCAATTCCAATAAGGAAAATTTGAGTTGCATAAGTCATGTGTGAACTCTTAGTAACTCATTGTGACTGGCCGATGGTTGAAATGAATCTTGTGATGATCATTGCACGCGAGCTAAAGTTGTAGGATCTTGTTTGATTATTGTGTTGCATTCCATGTGTGCTGAGATTGTCTTGGAATGTGTAGTTGGTAATACCTAGAACTTGCCCCGTTCGTGATATAGACGAATGATAGAGATGATCTTAGGCACAATTTGTGGAGAGTGAACCAAATTGCTATTATGACTCTTTGTTGCCACCTTGTGAGAGTGTGAACCTAGCTTGGCACCATTTTGAACCTAACCTTTTCTTAGGATGAAACATGAACACATTGACCTTTTTTCCCCATAACCTAAAACCTTCATGAATCATTGGTCAATTTGAATAACCAACTTAGGCTTGGGGGTGTGGTGAAAAATGAGGAAAGTTAAGAAATTTGTGAAAAATTTGCCCTTGATGGATTGTGTTGAAAACGATGGAACCCCTCTATATAAAAAATAAAAAAAATAAAAAAAGAGAAAAAATAAGAAAAAGATTGAAAAAGAAAAAGATGTTGCAATAAAGTTTGTGCAATGGATAAAAGAAATGAGGTGTCCAATGAATCATGCTTAAAAAAACATAGGGTGGATTGTAAAAATCAAAAAGAGTGAGAGAAAAGGAGAAAAACAGAAATGCAAGCCATGCTTCAGCTGATTTTGGCCAACTTAAAAATCTCTGGGGTGCTTAGGATTTGTTTGGAACCCCGTGCACGCAAACAAGATATGCTACTCCACCAAATTCGACATTCTAGAATCAACAAAGCTTTTATAATTTCCAATCGAGGTCGTCTTGATGAAAAGTGGCCCCCACATCCAAACTTTATTTTAGGCCAAATTCTACAAGGAGGCTCGGGATTCGCTCAAAAAACTTTGGGATCCGCACTGAATGTCCTTATAGACTAAAATAAATGTTCTAGAGCTAACACACTGTTAGAAATGCATTATGAGGCCGTCTTCCTGAACTTTTGACTGAAGTCAACTGGTCAAGTTTTAGAAATCCCCAAAACAAGCACAAGAGAACACAAAATTAGAAATTTTGAAAATAATTTTGACATTCAACATCATATTTTAGAGATCATAATTTTAGGTATTGATTCATATTCAAGATCCGCAATGATAGCAATTGATATTGGAATGAAGAGGACAATGCTATGAAGTACATGATTAGACACAATTTTATGCCATCTATTTTCGATTATTTATTATATACTTAAAAGGTATAACTTGGAGGTACCTGGGTACGAATGTCTATCAATTTTCTATTATTTATTATATACTTAAAGCATACAACTTGAAGCTACCTGAGGTACAAATGCTTATCAATTTTTTCAGCAAATTATTTTTGCAACATGTAGCCTCTTCTACTCCTTTATCTCGTCTTCAAAATTTCTTTTACTTCTATCTAATTTCAATTTTGTGAAGCACATCATCAAACATGTTAAATGCATGTCTTCTAGTAATGAGAGTTATTTGCATAAATCCATTTAAAGTAAAGGAACAAAAAAAAAAGTAACAATAAGAAAAAGCAACTAACATTATAAAATATCATACATGCATTTAAATTAAGTTACAATACATGTATAAAATTAGGCTCACAAATGCTATAATCACTACAAAAAATGGGAAAAAAACTTACCAAAATCAAGAACATAGACACAAGAGACAAATTGGTCCAAAAATTGAGAAAGAAAGTCAGAAGTTAATAACAAATACGAAAATAGTGAAATCCACACTAACAACAAAAAAAAACTAATTCTCAAAAATTAATGTATTGGAAAATTGATGTGCATAATTGAACTTGCTTCTTAAATCTCAGGAAAATGAGAAGTGCAAAAAAATTATATTCAAATAAAATTATAGAAAGATTATAAACTGAATCGAAGATCAAAAACAAAACGTAAACACTCAAATTACAGTACATAAAAGAACAAAAATTCACCAGAAAAAATGGAAAGAGGAAGAGTCTCCAAACATTATTCCTCTCTCTTTGAGTAGTACTACTATAGAAAATAAGTCGAAAGAAAAAGGAAGTCAGGAATATATGGAAGGGAGAAAAAATGAAGAGAAAACACAAGCCCCGAACTTGGTAGCACAGCTTATTTTAGCACTTAAATTACGCGGACGTTTAAATACCCCTTAACATATTTAAAGTGAATTAATACCACCCTAAAAATATAATACCAGACTCAAAATGGAAAGTGTATTATACACGCGCCACATCATTAACACATCAGAACCACATAAGCACCACGTCAGAGTCATATTGGAAATTCTATAAAATTTGATTTTTGATTGTTTAGATTCAATTTTTTTTCTTTTTTTGGGGGATTTTTTTGTAATATTTTTAAATACTAATTAATCCTTGATTCTTAATTAGCTTAAAGAAAAATTGAAGTCATTAGCAATGATTTTTTCTTTCAATACTCATCGTCACTTATTGTCATTATCGGCAGTTGGTGTTCTTCATTTTTATATTTTTATATACTAATCAAGTTCTAATTCTTAACTATTTAAGAAAAACACATATTTATTTGTAGTGAATTTTAAAAAAAAAAATCTTTCTCTACCCGTTCGCTTGCACCACCATTGTCAACCATTAACATCAAAGATCGTTTGACAAAACCTCATATTTTTTCATGCCCAATCTTCATTTTTCAAAAAAAAATCATAAATTTCTAAGTAAAATCAAATCTCAAAAGTAAAGAGCAAAGAAAATTATGTGGATCTTAAATGTGATTTTATGTTTCTGTGTTTAACGAGAAAGTGTACTTTGGGTGTAGAGTTTGAAGAAGGAGAAAGAGGATAGGGTGGGGTAGGGTGCAATGAGGAGTTTGAGGAAGAAGAAACGAGCAGGTAGAGGGGGCGGTGAAGTTTTTGAGAAGGGGCGGAGGGGGTTGAAGAAAAAGAATGCGGGTGGGTGATTTTTTTTCCTTATATATATAATACTAGTTTTTTGACACGTAAGTTACACGTGATTGTCAATTCAGAAATTTTAAGCAGAGATTTGAATAATTGCACAAAATAATATTACAGATTCTTTTGTGAATATTTAATGTGGATCGTCATATATATCTCTTATTCATACGAACCTATGAAGATGGTCAATGAAAAAAATTCTTAGTTAAATGTAATAATGTATATATTGATTTCAATTTGATGAGGTTCAATCATATAATTAGTCGTATCTCACTAATATTACCTTATAGACGATATTTGTGGTGTATTTTTCTTGTCATATAACCAGATGTGTTTTGCACGTGTATTCCACTTAATCTGTTTAGATGTCATATGAACATGTGGTGAACAACTACATTTTATTTTTTAGAACTATTTTTGTATAATAATTTTTATTTTATAAGTTATAACATAATAGATGTCGTTCTTTTTGTTGTCTCTCATATTTGACTTCTTGATTGAATGTGAATCAAAGATAGTTATCTAACTGTCCATAGTTAACTCAGAAAGGTTTCCTTTTATTTTTTACTGAAAAACTAAAAATTAAAATTAAAGAATATATTCAATCTGTGAAATCATATATATAATCACCTGTTTACCTTACATCCAACAAAGATATAGTTGATATACTTGTAAACAATTTTCAATTTATTCAACCAAGCATGATTAGTCCAAGGAAAAATAACAACACCGTGTTATCACGTACATAGGGGCGGTATAATAATATGAAAAATTATTGGTCAAAAGTTAATATAAGAGAAGATGAAAGATAGAAATAATTAATGTAATAACTATGAGAATTCATAATATTATAACTAAAGAATGTAAAAGAGTGTGAATAACATTTGCAATAATTAGAAATAACTAAGAGAATTTATAATGTTATAACTAAAGAATTAATGTGTAATAGATGAATTTATAATAAATTTTATACTTACATAAATAAATAGGACTTTTAATTAATTATACTATTATTATTATTTTATAGTTATTAGATTTTAATTTTCTTTAGGACAAAATGAAAATGTTTACTCTATATTACTGAATATAAATTTATTTTGTTAATGATAACTCTTAAATTCATATATATTGACATATTTTCACATTTGTTGTGAGTTTTTTTTTATGAAAAATTTTAAAATAATATATTTTGAAGTTAGAAGATCTAGTTAACTTGATAATATAATCGTGATCACATAAGTAGCATTGATAAATAAAGTTATTCTTTTGTCTTGAGCATCAAAAAAATAAATCGTGACAATTCTCTAACTCTTGAGAAATTTAATAATTTAGGAAAAAGATATTCAGAAACATATATCTACATCACAAGAGAAATTGTTAACAAAAACAAATGAATTTAGACTACAATAAAAATTAAACTAATACAATCTTCAACTGGCGTTATTACAAGTCATATTAACTTTTCTTAATTGAAAATACCGAAATATTAAGAAATAGTAAATCAGTAAAAGAAAGGGGCAATGTTTATATTGTAATAACTATTTTGAAGTAAACTTCCTGACAATCTAAATCGCACAAGTAGCATTGATAAATAAGTCATTCATTTGTCTTGGGCATCAAAAAAAAAATCGTGACAGTTCTTTAACTCTTGAGAAGTTTAATAATTTTGGAAAAAGATATTCAGAAACATATATCTATATCACAAGAGAAATTGTTAACAAAAACAAATGAATTTAGATTACATCATGTTAACATCATATATTGGAACATTACATACTAATGTATATACAAAGCAAAAAAATGATTATTATTTCATCAGAATTATTTTCCTCAGGTACTCGAGGTTAAGGAATATACTCTCTTAGGATAGAACAATGTACATCATCAGAATAGTGGTACCTCATATTCCGCTAAACTTCGAACTCACTCAACTAAAATAAATCACACAAAAAAAATTAAATGCAAGAAGAAGAAGAGTAGAAGATTTCAAAAACGGTGGTTGAAAAATGAAAGGAAACCCCTCTATTTATAGTCAACAAAGGGTAGTATGAACAAGTTATTTTGTGTCTTATCTGAAAAGTCATGACCTTTCCGAGAAGTCACAACCCTTTGGAAACTTCACAACTTATTGAAGAAGTTACAACTCTTTGAAAAGTCACAACTCTTTGGAAAAGTCACAACTCTTAGGAAAATCACAACCCTTTGAAAAAATTTACAACCTATAAGAAAAGTCACAACTCATCGAAAAAGTCAAAACCTATGTTAGAGATATTATAGTAATTTAACATTCAAGTTAGGAGTTCATGCTTTTAAGGTAATATGGATATAGATATAGATATATATACTAGTGGGACCATTGTAAAAAAAAATTAAAAAAATATTTTACACCTTCAATTTTTTTTTGTTTTTTGCCACATCATCTGTTTGGCCACGCTGTATTAAATTCACATGAAATGAAATTATAGGGTAAATAACTGCACGTATAGCTAAAGTGCTAAAATAAGTTTTGTCAAGTTCAAGAGGGATTTGACATATTTTCTCATAAATGAAAAATGTGTCTTTGGCAAGAGGGAACATTTGTTAAAACTTACCATTAAATCATCTATATATACAAAAATACCTCTAAATGATCAAGAATGTTTACTTATTAAATAGAAAAAATAAGAAAATTGAATCAATATAAAATTTAGTAAAACTTTTATTTCAAATAATGATGAGAATAAAACAACACTAAAAATTAATTATGGATCAGATAATTTAAAGAATATTTAATTAGATTTTATAATAGGATTGTTCAAAATTGAACGATAACCAATAAGCCAACCGTAAAGTTGGCTTATTGGTATTGGATTGTCGGATTGATGGTTGGTGAACAAATTAAAATTTATTAGTTAGCAGTTTATCTGTGTGGGGGTGGATTACTCAATTTCTTTATTGAGTAAATTGTTAACCCGTTAAGAATTATTGCGGTTACATTTTTACTATGAGTGTATTTGTTAAATATATGCTTATTTTTTATGCATACTCAAATTTTATACTTTCATTTATTTCTCATTGTGATTTACAATTACAAAATTATCAGATCAAGTAGAGCTATAAAATATTATTTTGTTTGATGAGAGATCAATATAATGATGAATGGAAATGAAAGAAGGGAACATGAAATGATTGAGACAATACACCACCCGTTAATTACTAATTTGATACCAAATCAAATGATAGGTTATTGATTGCTAGCGGATTAGTGTACTTAAAATTTGATAAGTCAAATTGTAAAGCATAATTATCCGTCCTATCCATCCAATAAGCAGCTCTACTTTATAACATAATAATAATAAAAATACTTTTCATTTTTCAATATTTATTTATAACCTATCGGTGGCCCACAAAATTTGACAACATTTTTCACTTAAACACTTTAACTAGACTTTTTTCATTTTAGACATCTCATGTCAGGCTTCGCTATGTCACACGTCTTACTAACATGACAAAGTGGGTGTGTGCACTCACTATTGACGCGGGAGGAGCTTTCTAGCCTTTTTTTTTTTTTTTTTTTGCTTCTTCTTTCCCATTTTACAGCCACTATTTCTTTCATTATTTCTCAAAACTTAAAGTACTTCAACAAAGGTTAAATCTTTTATTTCAATTTAAATTTCACATTACAAGCTTAGGTATACCAAAAAATAAACAAGAAATTGAATCCATATTAACAACAACCCCAAATCATATAAAATTCAACCACAATAATTCTAAAGAAAAAGGTAGAAAATAATAAAAATGGAGTAATACAATGGAGAAGATGACCGGGGAAAGGGTGGGGGTGTTGATTTTTTCTTTAAATTAGTTCTCGAACACGAGGTATTATTTCATTGATGTTATTGTCTCTTTTGTTGATTATACACTTTCTTTCTTATTGGATGTTATGTTTTATACACTGTTTTCCTCTCCTTGTACTTGGATTTGATGTACTTGAGCTGAGGGTCTTTCGAAAACAGCCTCTCTACCTCCACGAGATAGTGGTAATGTCTGCGTACACTCTACCCTCCCCAGACCCCACCTAGTGGGATTTCACTGGGTATGTTGTTGTAGTTCTCGAACACGTGTGTTGCACATGTATTTCACGCTTAATAGAATAAATATATTGGAACATTACATACTACTGTACATAATAAGAAAAAAAATGATTATTATATCACCTAAAGTTATTTACCTCAAGAACTAAAGGTTTTGAAATATATCTGCTTAGGATAGAATGATTTACTTAATCATAATGGTGGTACCTCAAATTCCACTGACATTCATACTCACTCAATAACAATAAACCACAGAAAAAAATTAAAGTGTAAGAAGAAGAGTAAAAGATTAGTAAATTGTGTGGTTGAAAAATGAGAGGAAATTTCTCTTTTTATAGCCAACAAAAGGTAGTATAAACATGTGCTTATTGTGCCTTTTATGAAAAGTCACGACCCTTCGGAAAAGTGACAATCCTTTGGAAAAGTCACAACTCTTTGGTAAAGTCACAATCCTTTGTACTAGCCACAACTTATCGAAAAACTTATAACCTTTCGAAAAAATCACAACTCATCAGAAAAGTCACAATCCATCGAAAAAATCATAACTGGTCGAAAAAGTCACACCCTTTCAAAAGAACATATGTTATTCAAATAGATATAGTTGTGTTTTTAGTTGGAGTGTTATAGTAATTTAACACTCAAGTTAGAGAGCTCGTGTTTTTAAGGTGGATGGATAGATGGATGAATTATAACACCCCGGATTCAAAAGAGGGAAGCCTATCCATTTTTCATCATTTCCAGATGCCACCCATATGGGCCAACGACGCCCCATGGTTAGACCTACGCCACAAGGTGAGCTCCGTGGATAGTTCACCCTAGGCACTGCCTAAGGCAGTGAACCACGGCCAGGACCACACCCCGTGGGTGGGTCCACGGTCAGTGGATGGGGGTGTCGTGGATTGGCCAAATTCTATGACCATGGACTACGACAAATTAGAATAGGCCGTAGGTCAGTCAATGGTGCGTTGGTCAAGGGTCCATGGATCATCACTAATAGTTAATTTTAGGGGTTTAAGGGTCTTTTTGGTTTTAATTAAATTAGAGTGGTGTCATTTGCCTAGAACTAGACCATATATTTAAGTATTTTTAACCCCCAAAATCCCCAAATCAAGTCATTCTCTCAAATTACAAAACAAAACCCAAATCCTCTCTCAAATATTCTCTCTCTAGAAGGTCGAAGAAGAAGAAGGCGATTGAAGATATGTCAAGATCCAGTCCTCAAATCTTCAAGATTTTCTGGGCATTGTGACTAAGGTATGATGGCTTTTCATCCAAGGGATGCTTCCTCCCATGGAGTCCCCTAGAATTCCACAATTTGATGAAGAATTTCCCTAATTCTAGTTAGGGTTTTTTTCATTATTGTGGGTTATGATGAATGTTGATCCAATTAAGTGAATTATGATTGTTTATGATTGAATTGATAGAATTGCATGTATATAGGATGAAATTACATGTACCCATGTCTATTATATAATTTTAGAGTTAAATGGATAGAGTGGGTTTGATGTCATGTGAGGGAAACTTTATGGGTTAGATATCTCCTTATAGGATTGATGAATTATGAATAAAATTGATCTAGATTGAAGTATATATAATGAATATGATGTTAATTGCTTAAGAGTAAATCCTAGACTATGCATTGTTGATTGTAAATGCTATGATATGGAAGAGATACTTCCTACAATAAATTGATAAGCATGATTGAATGAATGTGAAAGGTTTACTCACATAAATGATTCTAGGTTGAAAGGACTGCTCACCTAAAATAAATCTAGACTAAAATGCTTAATGAATGATGAGGCTAGAGGCGATTACCCTTGACCTCTATATGAAAGGATAAGAGGTGATTCCCCTACTCCTTAGACTTGAACAAGATGTGAGTCCCCACATTCTTACTATGATGAATGGACATGGAGACGAGTACCCATGCTCCTTATGAAATGATGTGGCGGCGAGTACCTGCATCATATGATGAGGTTGTGGAGGCGAGTACCCGCAATCTAAAAGTAAATAAGGAAAAAGGTGAATACCGATTAGCCTTTATGAACTAGGCATTAAGGGAATCCCCATGTCTTTAAAATTAAGTATGATTATTAAGATTATGTTATGAAATTGACGTTTGTGGAGTGTTGCTAGATATGCCTTCCATGATGTAAGCTTGACTAGATGTGAATGACCTATGTCTTGGCTAATCTTAAGTGAGGTTGCTTAAGAGAGTATTCCTCTTTCATTATGATGCTTTATATATATTGATTATGCTTATGCCTTATGTCTTATGTTGACTAATGCTTATCTTTATGTTGCTTATGCTAGCCATCATATTTAGTACTTGATTGTACTAACACATACTCTTGCCTACATCCTTATCAAATGTAGGGTCCGGCATTCCTAATTCACACATTTGTGGCTAGGTTCCTAGAGGATTGTGAAATGGAGCTTTGGTGAGTCCTCATTGTATTCGAGGATTGGATCACCCTATCTCTTTTATGTCTTTCCTTTATTTTTGAGACTATTGTATGAGTTGCGTCCTAAGATTTCTATTTCTTATGTTTAGATGGTTTAAGAAAATGTCATGTTAGACTTTGAGAAAAGACTTTGATTGTATTTGAAAAGTTTTAAATCGTGCACCTTTTCTAGTACTTTATGTTATGATATGCTAAGTGGCTTGTATGAGGCCTTTTGGAGTCTTATACGCCTTGTTACATCTAGGGGGTACCCCTGCGTTATGACAAATTTTGAATCAGAGCACAAGGTTTAGAATTGTTCTAGGATGTCTCAAACCACGTCTAGTAGATTCTTGTTCATAAGTATGAAGTTCGCCACATTTATGAATGAGAGACTATTAGATGTTTAGGAAACTTCACTTCTTCATTTCTCCAAGTCCTGACATGGAGTTTAACTCTATAAGTCTTTCTCCTAATCCGTGCCCGATGGTTTTCAGGAAATGACTACTAGATGGGCTAACGCTAGAAGGTTGGGGGAAGGCAACGTTGAGAAAGAAGTCCCTCCTCAAGTTCCTCCCAAAGTTCCTCTGCATGCTCAGATTGACCCATTGAATGAGAATGTGACCAATGCGGAGTTTAGATCGGTGTTTCAAGTGTTGGCTCAAGTCATTATGGCACAGGCCAATAGACAGGTGGTAGGCCCCGTGAACCCAAGTGTGGGTACGACGGTGGCAAAAGTGAGAGATTTCACAAGAATGAACCCGCCCGAATTTTATGGCTCCAAACTTAAGGAAGACCCTCAAGGGTTTATCGACGAGGTCTATAAGGTACTTGCTATCATGGGTGTGACTTCGATAGAGAAGGCAGAACTATCCGTTTACCAACTCAAAGGGGTTGCTCAGATTTGGTTAAATCAGTGGAAAGAGGCAAGGCCGGTGGAAGCATGTCCCATAAAATGGGAAAGGTTCAAAAGTGCTTTTCTTGATCGGTTCTTCCTTCTAGAGATGAGAGAGGCCAAGGTACTTGAGTTCATCAACCTTAGGCAAGGAAATATGAGTGTAAGGGAATACGCCTTGAGGTTCACTCAACTATCCAAGTATGCTCCTTCCATTGTGGCGGATCATAGGGCCAAGATGAGTAAGTTTGTTTCAGGAGTATTCGACTTGGTTGTCAAAGAGTGCTGCACTGCTATGCTTGTTCATGACATCGACATTTCTCGCCTTATCGTGCATGATCAACAAATTGAGGAAGAAAAGCTCAATGAGAGATCTAGGGAGGTAAAAAGGGCTAGAGTGGATGATGGCAACTATTCTCATGCTAGGTCCGGTAGACGGGTCGTTCTAGATTCCGGCAAAGGTACTCCGAGCAAGATTCTATAAATGCTCCTCCGTGGCCAAGAAATAAAAGGTGCCTAACCCTAAAACCCAAGGACATGGTGGTAAATCTTTGATGCCTACTTGTGCTAAATATGGGAGAAACCATGAAGGGAAGTGTCTAGCGTGCTCTAATGCTTATTCAAGTGTGGTAAAATGGATCATAAAATAAGGGATTGCCCTTTGGTTACTAAAAATTATGGAGACACTCGTCGTAGGGCTCAACCCTACCCTTCATCCAGTCCAAGTGGCTCAAGTGGAAATACTCCTAAATAAAACTGTTTCTACCCTCTCCAAACTAGAGGTAACCAAGAGAGTTCCCCGGATGTTGTGACTGGTATGTTAAAATTTTTCCTTATATATGTGTATGCTTTACTTGATTCGGATGCGACTTTGTCATTTGTGACTCCTTTTATACTATGAGGTTTGATGTGCTCCCCGAAGTGTTATTAGAACCTTTTTCTATTTCTACCCCATTGGTGATTCTATGGTGGCTAAAAGAGTCTATAGGAGGTGTCCCATTTCCTTAGCCCATAGATCCACTATAATAGATTTGGTGGAACTCGATATGATTGACTCCGATGTTATCTTGGGTATGGATTGGTTGCATTCTTGCTATGCCTCTATTGATTGTAGGACTAGAGTGGTCAAATTTCAATTCCCAAATGAGACTATCCTTGAGTGGAAGGGAGGAAATTCTATGCTTAGAGGTTAATTTGTTTCTTACCTAAAAGCTAGGAAAATGATTTCGAAGGGTTGTGTCTACCATCTTGTGAGGGTGAGGGACGTGGAGTCCGAAACTCCTACTCTTGAGTCGGTTCTTATTGTAAAAGAGTTTTGAGAAGTTTTTCCCGATGATTTACACGGTGTTCCTCACGAAATGTAAAAAGACTTTGGGATTGACCTTTTCCCCGATACCCAACCTATTTCTATTCCTCCATATAAAATGGCTTCGATGGAACTTAAGGAGTTAAAGGACTTATTGTATAGAGGTTTCATTCGATTGAATATCTCTCCATGGGGTGCTTCGGCGTTGTTTGTTAAGAAGAAAGATGGTTCACTCCGTATGTGTATTGATTACTGCCAATTGAACAAAGTGACCATAAAGAACAAGTATCCTTTTCGAGAATAGATGGCTTATTTGATCAACTCCAAGGGGCAGGTTATTTCTCTAAAATTTATCTCCGATTGGGTTAAGACCAATTGAGGTTGAAAGAGGAAGATATTTCGAAAATGGCTTTTAAAACCCGATATGGTCATTATGAGTTCTTGGTTATGTCTTTTGGGTTGATTAATGCCCCCCGGCGGCATACATGGACTTGATGAATAGGGTGTTTAGACAATACCTTGATATGTTCGTGATTGTGTTTATCGATGATAATTTGATCTATTCAAGAAGTGAGAATGAGCATATTGATCATTTGAGGATTGTTTTGCAAATTCTCAAGGACCAACAACTCTATGAAAAGTTTAGTAAATGTGAATTTTGGTTAAGGTATGTGGCTTTCTTAGGCCATATTGTTTCAAGCAAGGGTATTGAGGTGGATATGATTAAGACGGATGCGGTTGAGAGTTGGCCTAGACCTTTATCATCGACAGATATTAGAAACTTCTTGGGCTTGGCTGGTTATTAGAGAAGGTTTGTTGAGGCGTTTTCCTCAATTGCTTCTCCTTTGACGACTTTTACTCAAAAGAAGGCCAAGTTTATATGGTCAGACGCTTGTGAGAAAAGTTTCCAAAAGTTGAAAGATAGACTTACTTCCGCTCCGATTTTGACCTTACCGAAAGGTACAAATTACTTTGTGGTATATTGTGATGCCTCTAGAGTGGGATTGGGATGTGTGCTTATGCAAAATAGTAAAGTGATTGCCTATGCTTCGAGGCAACTAAAAGTTCATGATAAGAACTATCCTACCCATGACCTTGAATTAGCGGTGGTGGTATTTGCCTTAAAGATTTGGAGGCATTATTTGTATGGGGTCTATGTGGATGTTTTCACCAACAATAAAAGTTTACAATATGTGTTTACCCAAAAAGATCTAAATCTTCACCAAAGAAGGTGGTTGGAATTATTGAAGGACTATGATATGAGTATTATTTATCACCCCAAAAAAGCGAATGTAGTAGCGGATGCTCTTAGTAGGTTGTCGATGGGTAGTGTTGCACATATAAATGATGATAGAAAAGAATTGGCTCGAGATGTCCATAGATTGGGTGTTCGATTGGTAGATTCCAACAAAGGTGGGTCATGGCCCATAATGGCTCAGAATCATCTTTTGTAAATGATGTGAAACTAAATAATGTCTTGATCCGACTTTGGTGGAATTGAAGGAAGCGGTACTCAAGAAGTCCGTTGAGGCTTTCTCCCAAGGGGGAGATGGGGTACTTTGATACCAAGGTCAACTATGTGTTCCAAATGTTAATGAGATAAGGGAACAAATCTTGGCAGAACCCCATAGTTCACGGTATTCCATTCAGCCGGAAGCCACCAAGATGTACCATGATTTACGGGAAGTCTATTGGTGGAATGGGATAAAGAAGGATATCGCGGTATTTGTGGCTAAATGTCCAAATGTCAACAAGTAAAGGTTGAGCATCAAAAACTAGGAGGTTTAGCTCAAGATATTGGCATTCCCTCTTGGAAGTGGGAAGATGTAAATATGGACTCTATAGTTGGTTTGCCTCGCACCGGGCACCAACATGACTCTATTTGGGTAATTGTAGATCGGATGACAAAATTGGCACATTTCCTTCCCGTCAAGGTTTCTTATTCGGTGGAAGATTATGCCAAGTTGTATTTGACAAAAATGGTAAGATTACATGGTGTGCCCTTGTCCATTATCTCTTATAGAGGTACTCCATTTACTTCTCAGTTTTGAAAATCCTTCCAAAAGGGTCTTAATGTTTGTGTGATCAAGACACAACTTCCGATGCAAGTGTCTATGATCGTATAATAGTTTAGTAACCCAACCAAGGGTTGGTATCATTCCCAAGAGAGTGGTTTTGAGAATTAATAGAAAAATAAAATTTAGTTCTAACTAGTCGTAGCTAAAAACATTAATGATTAAAAACATTGTAAATTAAAGGGGGACACAAAGGTGTCAATTAACAATGGGGTTTTGTCACTAGTGAGTAAAAACAGCAAAATAAAAAAAAAATCTAAGTAATGAGAGGGGATCCTTGGTATGTGACGGGAATATGGGTTAATCTAGATTATTGGTACATGCTTTCGATAGAAGATTCATAGAATAATTGTGACTAAGCTAAGCTTTAAGAGGGATAAGCTCTCTTTCGAGCAACTTACCCCGTTTCAAGCGGGTTTCTCTCGGACACCCACTTGCCGCATGAAGACTAGCCTACGCCTTAACCCACTCACTCTCTCGAGCTGAGTGTGTGGACATGGGACTAGAGTTCACTCTCTCGAGCTGAACCTCAAGTTGACCTACTCGCACTGGCCATCAATTTAGTAGTTTTAGTTTTACGTGTCCTCTCTCGAGCAAGCCAAAAACACATAAATAAACTTGTATTTGCAACTACAAATTCATTAAATTCATCCACAACTACCAAACAAAATCACAATTAAACTACGATTAAACTATTAGCAAGCAAGACCCAATAATTGTCTTAACCCATATTCGCTAAATCACACCCCAAGAATTGGGGGTTTTAGCCACACATGTATAAGAGATAGAAATTTATACCAACATGAGTTTGAATTCAAATGGGTATGAAGATTTAAGTCTTAAAACAAGCAAAGACTGAAGAATCCAAGAGACCCAAACCCAAATTCTTGGAGATGAAACCCTTTGAATCTTCAAGTTCTTCAAAACCCTCTCCAAACTTAGAGCAAAAATAAAAAGTAGTATTCTATATGAAAATTATAATAATTGTTCCACACTAAAAATCTGATACTAAGCTACCACTCTCAACGAGTATTTATAGCTTTTAAAATTTGTGCTACAGCGGATCATTCAGCGACATTAGTTTGAAGTGCCAATCAACTCAGCGATTCGCCCTTTGGTGTAGTTCATCGTTGTCTTGCGTTAGCCTTCAACATAATCGTGTTTTGGATCATTGGGCGACATAGTACTGCTTCACAGAACTACTCAGCGACACACCGACTGCTCCTTTTCACCGTCGATTTGATCCTTTCCTTTAGGGCTCAGCATACTGGAACAAAAAGTGAGACTAAGATCTTTTGGTGATTCGCTAAATGGGTTCGACAATCCGCAGATCTTCATTTCTTCGTTCTTTTCAGCTGCCTTTGTTTCTTTTTGCTAAGTAGTGTCCATGTTTTCCCTCAAACTCCAAATTAAGGGTGGCAACGGAACCGGGAGGTACCGATACCGATTTCAGTCTGTTCCGGTCCGTTACTGGTTCCATCTCGGTTCCGAATAGTACTGATTAAATTCGGTATTGTGCCGATCCAGGAGGGGTAACGGGACGAAAATCGGAATTTACCGGTTCGTCCTGGTCCGGTTAGTCCCGATCCGATTCGTTTAGTTTTTTTTTTATCTGAAAATTTAAATTATAGCCGTTGGGCAACGGGTTTTGGGCCCCACCAACGGCTCTTTCACCCCCATAACTCCCCTTTTCACCTCCCTACCCCCCAAACTTTTTTTAATACCCCAAACTTCTTAAAACTACATTTTTATCCTTTTTTGTTAACTATAAATACCCCTAATCTTTCATTCTTTTCACTCACAAAAATATCTTCTAATCTCTCTATTCTCTACTCTCTAAATTCTCTTATTCTCGTTAAAATTACGAATTTGGTCTTTGGAAATTGGAGCTTCAAAATTCAACTTTCAATTTTCGGCTTTCGATCATACACGTCTACTTTTTTAAGTAGACGTTTGGTACATTCGTTCCAACTTCCAACTCACTTTTCATTTAGTTATTTATTTGTTTGCATTTAATTATTTATTTTGTGAGTAATTAATCTCTAGTCTCTACTTATTTAGTTATTTATTTGTTTAAAACTTTGCTAATCATTTTCGTATTATATATAATTTACTCATTTTTTATATTTGAATATGGATTTCGGAAAAAACATTATTAAAAAGGGTAAAACAACCATAGTTAATTCGTTCACTAATTTATCTAGCTCAAAATCCAAGAAAAATAAAAAAACCGATAGTACTTCTCAATCTAAAACTAAAAAAACTTCTCAATTAAAAATAAATAGGGATGATTATACACATGTTGATGAAACTGTTTTTAATATTGATAGTAATAGTGGATTAGATCCTTATCATGAACATTTACAAAGAAGATTTGGTAATTTTGAAGAGGAATTACCTGAAGATGATGAACATGATGATGTTAATGCTTATGTTGATAGTTTTGATAATAATGTTGATGAATATGATGATGAAACTGAGCCACCGTCGGCTACTAGTCCCACTCCCAATCCCTCTTCCCCGGCTCCCGCTCCTTTTCGTTGTCCTGCTCCCGTTCCCTCTGTGCATCCTAGGACTAAGGTAGAACGCGCTAAAAAATCAGTTGTGTGGCAATTTATGACTCAGAATGAAGATAAAACACAAGCTATTTGTAATAAATGTAAACATAGAATGATTCATAAATCTGTAGGAAAACAAGGTGGGCCCGGACATTTGAGTAATCATTTAATGTCATGTTGTAAAAATGAATTTTTGCATGCTAAAGTTGTAGCCGAAGCTAAAAAAAATGGTACCACCCTTCCTGAAAATGTAGGAGTAGAGGGCTCTAATATGGTCCAAACACAATTAAATCCTTCTAATGTTTCTGGTTCTAGTATACAACGATCATATAGTAGAGAAAAAGATCATGAAGAATTAGTTAAAATGATTGTTGTTATGGGTTTGTCATTTAGTTTTGCTGAAAATTCTGGTTTTATTCATTATATTCAAATTGTGTATAATCCACATTTTAAAGGTTTTACTAGAAATACAATTAAAAAGGCTATCTTTGATTATCAAGCTCAACATTTTCAATATCTTCGTTGTTTATTTTATTATAACCATTGTAAAATAGCTATTACTTCTGATATGGGCCGTAGTGTAAATGGTAATGATTATTTCACTATTACTGCGCATTGGATTGATGAAAATTGGACTTTGCAAAAAAGAATTTTAGGTTATAAATATTGTGAAATGCATAAAACCGATAGTTATATATCTCAAACAATTATAGATGTTTTGCAAAACTATGGAATTTGTGACAAAATAAGTATTGTCACATTAGATAATTCTTCTAATAATAGAAATGTTGTTGAAATACTAAAACCATCTCTTTGCCCTATTTATATTGATGGTTTTCATATTAAGTGTGTTGCACACATATATAATTTAATTGTTAGAAATGGTATATCAATGTATGATGATGGTTGCACAAAAGTTGAAACTGCATGTCATTTTAATTTTAAATGTCAAGTTAAGTCTAGACGTAGAGATTTTAAAAATCGTTGTCATGAATTTAATCTTCCACCTAGAAAAATTCCAAAATCAGTGTGTAATAGATGGAATTCTTTATTTGAAATGCTTGAAGTTGCTTATGAATTTAGGAAACCTTTACAAATGGTTTGGAATGCTCATAATTCAAATATGACATATAGACTTGATGATAATTATTTGAATGACATAAAAGAACTTATAAAATTCATAAAAGTTTTTTATTCAACTACAAAAAAAATATCTACACTTTATTATCCAACTATTTGCTCTGTTTTACCTAATATTTGTGCTATTTCTAGTAAATTTTATAAATTCAAAAATAAACCAAGATTTGAAGAATCTGTTAAGAAAATGATTGAAAAATTTTAAAAATATTTTATTCTTATTCCTCAAATTTATTTAACTGCTTGTTTGTTAAACCCACATTACAAAGATGAAGGTGCATCACGAATGGTTGATAAAATATATTTTAATTTGGGTATTGATAGTGAAGATGATAAAACACCTAGTTGTCAAGATGTTAAAGACAGTATAAAAATTGAAGCTAGAAAATTGTACGACTTGTATAATTCTAATATAAGGAATGTAGTACATAACGAAGAGCCTCAAAGTTCTAGGAGTAGATATAATAATGAAGATGATATTGATGATATGATAGATTGTATTATTGAACTTTCTCATAATGATAGAAATGATTTTGATACATATATTAATCAAAATACAGAACCTACTACTATTGATCTTCTAGAATGATGGAGCAATCGCGGCCAAGGATTTCCAAAACTTCAACCGGTTGCTCGAGATGTGTTAGCTATTCAAGCATCTTCAGTAACTTCGGAAGGCGCTTTTAGTGCAGCAAGATTTCAAATTGGAGAGCATAGATATTCATTAGCAGCAGATAGCTTGGAGATATCCGTACTATTTAGAGATTGGATTAATGGCGAGAGAAGGAGTTATGGTCGTCCACCTTTACCGACCAAATTTGAAAATGACGTTGATGAAATAATGCAAGATTTTAGTGATGATAGCATTGATGTAATGGAAGAACTAGCTAGTCAACCAATTCCAGAGCATGTTACTAGAGAAATGTTAAATGATTTAAAAAAAGATTTCCTTGGTAGCATGAACTATGAAATTTAAATGTCTATTAGTATGAGTATAATAATTTGAGGTCTAATTCAAATAGAACCCTTCCTAGAAGGTGGTTGTGTAGATTAGATTTTTTAATACTCTACTAATATTTTGTAACTCAACTTGTATTATTTAATTAATATTAATAAAAGTATAGGCTATTCGCCTTAATTTATTTTTTATTATTGTCTTCAAAAGTTCAAATTTAACTTTTAAAGTGTGAATTTAAACTTTTATAGTTTTAAAATTTGAATTTGAATTTTCAAACTTTTAAAATTTAAAGTGTGAAATTTAAACTTTTATAATTTTATAGTTTTAAAGTTTGAATTTAAATTTTCAAACTTTTAAAATTTAAAGTGTGAAATTTAAACTTTTATAGTTTTAAAGTTTGAAATTTAAATTTAAATTTTTTAACTTTTAAAGTGTGAAATTTAAATTTTTTGTAGTTTTAAAGTTTGAACTTTGAATTTAAATTTTCAAACTTTTAAAAGGTAAAATTTAAACTTTTATAGTTTTAAAGTTTGAATTTAAATTTTCAAACTTTTATAGTTTTATAGTTTTAAAGTTTGAATTTAAATTTTCAAAGTTTTAAATTGTGAAATTTAAACTTTTATACTTTTAAAGTTTGAAAGTTTGTATTTAAAACTTTAAAAGTATAAAAAAAATTTGCTTCTAACAAAATTATAAGATTTTTAATATTATTTGTGTAATGTTCCTAATTTTTTAATTTTAATAAAAAAATTTTTTTAATAATAACAGTTGAGACTCGGTTTTCGGTCCAGTCCGGTACCGGTCCGAGATGGGTACACTAATTTTTTTTGGAATTACCAGTACCGGTCCATCCCGGTTCCGGTTTGGTTTCGTCCCGTGTTGCCCGGTTTCGATCCCGTTGCCAGCCATACTCCAAATACCTGAAACTTAAGGGTTTTCATTAGATATTGAGACAAAATATGCATTTGAGGACGCTAATTCTATCAAAATATAGCCCTAAATGAGTCCAATTTATGGACTCATCAAGTCTTGGTACTAAGTTTAAGTTGAGCACAACTTTTCACCCACAAACCGATGGGCAAGCGAAGTGAACGATCCAAACTTTAGAGGATATTTCGAGAGCATATGTCATCAATTTCAAGGGAAGTAGGGATGATCACATACCTTTGATAGAGTTCACATATAATAATAACTATCATTCTAGTATTGGTATGGCCCCCTTTGAAGCTCTTTATGATAGGAGGTGTAGATCTCCTAGAGGGTGGTTTGAAGTGGGTAAAATTGCTTTGATTGGACCCGAATTAGTTCATGAGGCTATGGAGAAAGTACGGCTCATTAGAGAGAGGTTGAGAACTGCCCAAAGCCGACAAAAGTCCTATGCCGATGTTAGAAGGAGATACCTTGAGTTTGAGGTTAGTGATTGGGTATGTTTGAAAATCTTACCCATGAAGGGTGTAATGAGGTTTGGGAAGAAAGGGAAGCTTATTCCCTATTTTGTAGGCCCATATCAAATTTCGGGACATGTTGGTAAGGTTGCATATGAGCTTGATTTGCCAAATGAGTTGGCATAAATGCATTCGATTTTCCATGTCTCTATGTTGAAAAAGTGTATTGGAGATCTGACATCCATAATTCCCCTCGAAGGGTTAGAAGTGAAAGAGAGCCATTTTTATGAAGAAGTTCTGGTTGAGATCTTGGATCGGCAAGTCAAGATATTGAGGAATAAAGAGGTAGCTTCCGTTAAGGTGTTATGGGGAAACCATCTAGTTGAGGGTGCTACTTGGGAGGCGGAAGCCGATATGATGTCCCGATATCCTCATCGTTTTCCTCCTATCCTAGCTTGAGGTAATGAGTTCCTCTTGTTTTGCTTATGTTTGTAGTCATGTGTGTTTTATGTGTTTCCATGATTTCCTTGAAATTTCATGTTCATTAAAAAGCTTAAGTTTTGAAAGAAAATGGCTTTTGTGCATTATTTTCCTCATGTTGTTGAGTATTGAGTATGAGTTGCTTATAGACTTCATGAGATGAGATATTGAACATGTTTTAGTTGGAGTGGAGATTTCCCCTAAGAAATTGTGCTTTTTGAAGATTGAATTACATATGAGCTCCATGAGATTGTGTAGAGCATTGTTTTGAGTTGGAGATGATAGTGCCTCCTTGAACATTAAAAATGTTAAAATGTCATGCATATTGGGTTATTAGATGTAGTTCCTACTCCCTTGTGGTGCATTGAGTATGTGGAGATTGGAGTTGATGTTTCCTTCTTAGTTGTGTGTATTTAGATGAGTTGCATGCATGATAGGTTGCTAGTCTTGAGTCTTTTCGTTTGGAAATGTGCTTAGAATTTCATTCGAGGACGAATGATCCCAAGAGGGAGGTAATGTAACACCCTGAATTCGAAAGAGGAAAGCCTAGCCATTTTTCACCATTTCCATATGCCACCCACGTGGGCCATCCACGCCCCGTGGTTAGACCCAGGCCACATGGGTGAGCTCAATGGATAGGGCACCCTAGGCACTGCCTAAGGTAGTGAACCACGGCCAGGACCACGCCCCGTGGGTAGGTCGACGGTCCGTGGATGGGAGTGTCGTGGATTGGCCAAATTCTTTGACCATGGACCACGACTAACCAGGATGGGCCATAGGTCAGTCGACGGTCCGTCGGTCAGGGGTCTATGGTTCATCACTGGCAGTTAATTTTAGGGGCTTAAGAGTCTTTTCCAATTTTAATTAAATTGAAGTGGTGCTATTTTTCCTAGAACTAGACCACATATATAAGTATTTTTAACTTCTAAAGTCCCCCAATTAAGTCATTCTCTCAAATCACAAAATAAAACCCAAATCCCCTCTCAAATATTCTCTCTCTAGAAGGTAAATGAAGAAGAAGGAGATTGAAGCTAGGTCAAGTCCTCAAATCTTCAAGCTTTTGTGGGCATTATGACTAAGGTATGATGGGTTTTCATCTATGGGATCCTTCCTCCCACTAAGTCCCTTAGAATTCCATAATTTGATAAAGAATTTCTCAATTCTAGTTAGGGTTTCTTCCATTGTTGTGGGTTATGATAAATGTTGATACAATTGAGTGGATTATGATTGTTTATGATTGAATTGATAGAATTGCATGTATTTAGGATGAAATTACATGTACTCATGCCTATCCTATGATTTTAGGGTTATATTGATAGAATGGGTTTGATGCCATGTGAGGGAAACTCTATGGGTTAGATATCTCCTTATAGGATTGATGAATTATGAATAGAATTGCTCTATATTTACGTATATATGATGAGTATGATGTTAATTGCTTGAGATTAAAGCCTAGACTATGCATTGTTGATTGTAAATGCTATGATTTGGAAGAGATACTTCCTATAATGAATTGATAAGCATGATTGAATGAATGCGAAAGGTTTACTCATATGAATGATTCTAGGTTGAAAGGATTGCTCATCTAAAATGAATTTAGACTAAAATGCTTAATGAATGATGAGGCTAGAGGCAATTACCCTTGACCTCCCTATGAAAAGATAAAAAGCAATTCCCCTACTCCTTAGATTTGAACAAGAGGTGAGTCCCCACGTTCTTACTATGATGAATGGACATGGAGGCGAGTACCCATGCTCCTTATGAAATGATGTGGAGGTGAGTACCCGCATCATATGATGAAGTTGTGGAGGCGAGTACCCACAATCTGAAAGTAAGTAGGGCAAGAGGCGAATACCCATTAGCCCTTATAAACTAGGCATTAAGGCAAATCCCCATGTCTTTAAAAGTAAGTATGATTAATGAGATTATGTTATAAAATTGACTTGTGTGGAGTGTTGCTAGATATGTCTTCCATGATGTAAGCTTGACAAGAGGTGAATGGCCTATGTCTTGGCTAAGCTTAAGTGAGTTTGCTTAAGGGAGTATTCCTCTTTCATTATGATGCTTTATATATATTGATTATGCTTATGCCTTATGTATTATGTTGACTAATGCTTATGTTTATGTTGCTTATGCTAGCCATCATATTTAGTACTTGATTGTACTAACGCATACTCTTGCCTACATTCTTATCAAATGTAGGGTCCAGCGTTCTGGATTCACACACTTGTGACTAGGTTCCTAGAGGATTGTGAAGTGGAGCTTTGGTGAGTCTTCATTGTATTCGAGGATTGGATCACCCTATCTCTTTTATGTCTTTCCTTTATTTTTGAGACTATTGTATTGGTTGCGTCCCAAGATTTCTATTTCTTATGTTTAGATGGTTTGATACAATGTCATGTTAGACTTCCGCTTGCTTTTATAAAAGACTTTAATTGTATTTGAAAAGTTTTAATTCTCGCACCTTTTCTACTACTTTATGTTATGATATGCTAAGTGGCTTGTATGAGGCCTATCAGTGTCTTATACGCCTTGTTACATCTAGGGGGTACCCCTAGGTCGTGACATGAATGTTGGGATCTATACTATTAACCATGTGTTTAGATATAGTATTTATTCATTTTTCTTAGATCATATATTCGTTTATGTTGTCTGTTTAATTATATAGTAGATGATTTAGTGTATAGATTTTTGGTTTATACATATAGATTAAATCATCGGTTCTTATAAGTATAATTTTTTTTGTTCACAATCAAAGATGAGAATTGGACATGTCATTGATACGATTATAGCACAAAATTATATGTAGTTTATCTTGATTATGGAAATGGTATAGTTCCAACTTCTTGTGCTAGTACATTTTGTATGTATTGAATGGGACCGAGTAGAGATAGTTATTTCAGACTGATTGACAAAAACATATTCTCTAAAGTATTAAATGTACGTATTTTCTAAATCGTGATATAACTATTATGATTTGTAGATGTTAATTATCGTTTTGATTTATTAAAAGGTGAGATTCTAAGATGGGTCAATATGTCTGGTAGATTGGATGATAATAATATATATTGGGGAAATAATAAGTTAGTTGACGAAATCCATGTCTTGATATAAAGATTGATGATATGTCTTTTTGAGAAGCTTATAAGTCTTCATCGCATCAAACCTTACAAGTGGATTTATGAATTCGACATATGAAATAAGTTAAACAGTGTTCTAAAGGAAATTGATCATTGAATTAAATTTGTCAGTAATTTAATTTATTGATTAATATATGTAATCTTAACATGAGAATTACATATGTGTTTAATGGGGAATTTCAAAATATAAATAGAGGAGTGCAATTACGAATTTATAGTGGTATGATTTGCAATTTATTCAAATTAATTATTTAGAATTATTTCCATAATAGGAAGCCTTAGTAATTAATTATGTGGTCCCTACCATGCCCATATTTAACTAAAATTCAGAATCTATTCTAAGGGGAAAAGAGAGAAGTATGTATCTTTCTCTATTCTAAGGGAAGGGAGAAGTATGTGTCTTTCTCTATTCTATTGAAAATGAAAAGTACATGTCTTTTTCCATTATAAGGAAAGGGAGAAGTACATGTTTTTTGCTATTCTAAGGAAAGACTGTGTTTCTTCTCCTCCATGGATGAGGAAGAAATCTCTATAAATAGGGATTCTTCTAATCCTTGAAGGAGAATAAGTTTATATAAGATACTTGCCCACCCAAATATTAAGAGAGTTCAGAAGTGAACTTGGGATCAATGTAGAAGACGATAGAACTCTGGTCCAGTTTGTGGACTAGCTTGTGGATTCACTTGAATGTATCTACTCACGCTTCAAGAGGTAATTGTTGAATTATATTTCAGAAAGTTTATGTGCTCTAACATGATTGTACTTGTTCTAGCATAAACTATGTGTTATCTATTATTCATGTAAGTTGTATGATTCTGGTATCCTTCTGCTGTGCATATAGTTTTTCAATAATAGATAGATAGATAGATTTGTCAATTTTTTATTTTTTTGGATAAAACGACCACATGTCATTTTTTCATTGGTTACTTTGTCATGTATTTTGATATTTATTTTTTCTCTTTAGTTTATATTTTTCTTTAATATGATAGACTTTAAATGAGTTGGCATGATATAATTGGGCATCTAATTCCATATAGACGCGCTTGGTTAATACACGCTCAACAAGTGCTTGTAAAAAGAGTGTCAAAACGACATAACGAGGTTCGATATGAGATGTCTAAAATGAAAAAAATCTAGTTAAAATGTCTAAGTGAAAATTGTAGTCAACTTTAGGGTTTCATTGGTTTAAGCCTTTATTATATGTGTGCCTAAGACAAAGTTAATGACTTTGTTGGATCTTCCGGCAAATAACAAGTAGTGTCCATGTCGATGAGTATAACACACATCATTTTATCATTTTTATCAACAACCATATCATCACTTTCATATTCATTGAATATTCCATCACTGCTTTGTTGTTCACGTCAAAAAAATGTAATACAATGCAAACAATAACTATAGAAGGTGCTTTTATAAAAGATAAAAAATTGGTGTAGAAATTAAATTTTTAAAAGCTTCCAAATAATAAAATTTAACCCAAATACTAATTTTTTCTAGTATCTAAAAATTTAAGTTATTTATCAAAAATTGTCTCATCCAATTTGTCAAATTTTCCCCCAAATTTTATTTGGAAAATATACGCCAAACGGGTCATAAGAGTGGGAGGAAGTCTCACACAAGTACCTATTGGTTGCGTCTTCTCGAGGCATGTACCGCCTTTGAATTCTTTTTTCATTTCAAACTGAAGAGAGGAAGAGAGGGAGAGGAAGAGGAAGAGGAAGAAGCGGAGTTTGGGAAGTGGATCCATCAATGGGGTTCCTCTTATTCTTCGGCAGAAGTGCTTTTCTTCTTCCCGTACTCTTTTGCGTCTCTCTGTTTCTTTCAACTGCTCACGTTGCTGCTCTCCAAGGTTACTCTATTTCCATTATTCTCTTTTTTTTTTCTTTTTTTATGACTTTCTCCTTTACATATTCTTCTTGTGTAGCCTATATTTGAATTTGGCATCCCAATTTTGCTACTTTTGACAATTTTAATACTCACAAATACTTCATCAACTCAGAAGGTTCAAAATAGCCATTGAAAATTATAGTTACATGTTGCTTTATTGAGAAGCCGAACTAGCGAACAATTTTTTTGTGACTAGAAACCTTCTCTATATTTAGGGTATAGTGAAAGAGTTCATGAGATATATTTGTGGACTTTGGAGATTGTATCGTCTTCACTTGATTACCTGAACAGTATTGAAAGGACTGCCTGTTATGTGCACATATCTATTGGATAATTATCAATGAAATTGGAATTACTATGTATTTTAAGGGTTGAGGAGATAACTAGAGGTGCCTAACCTGTTAACATGAACACAAGCTGTCTCGCACACTTTGTTCATTCAAAATATTCAGTGTCAAGTTTAACTATTCTACATTCAAGGTCTCAAAAGATTTTCTTTACCTTATGGCAAAGCTTCCAATCCCATGTTTTCAAGCACGTCAAGTCATTTATTCAAGGAGACCACCGTACTTGTTGTTTCATTAAGTGTAGGCTCGTTTTTAGGAGTCTGTGTTAAGAACAAACAAGAAGGCTAGATTGGTTTTGTGGCGACTCTCTTACTTCACTCCGCACGTCCTTTCCTTTTTTCATCATAGAGTTGCCACGATTCATTCCCTTGCTCCTATCTCAATCTTTTATCTCTCATTTTTATGGGATTTAGAGTAAGTGCCCAAAATTCCTTGATGAGGATTAGGAGAAGTAGGTGGAAAGAGAAATTTTCCCTTTTTGTCTACTACATACTTGTACTGTTCTTGCTCATATCAATTGCTTGTCACGAGTCTCAAACCTACCTTAGGGACAGAATGAATTTTGTTTTAATGAATAACGGATGACTCTAAAACCTAACATACTTGAATCAAATAGTTAGCACCAAAGTCAAACAAGTAAAGCTCCAAAGAATTTGGCATGACAGAAATACAGACACAAAAATAAACATGATTAATGCAAGTAGGATTAATACTCAATGTAATCTAGTTAAAGAGCTCTAAAGAAAAATGGAAAGAAAACAGTAAATTAGTGGTTATTTCCGCATCATACAAGTCTGGAATTTTTTTCCAGGTGTTCATTACATTTTTCGTATTGCTGATGCTATAAATTGATGCAAAACCACCAGATACCTTCTCCAAGATTGCTCCAAATTTTAGGTATGAGCTCCTCTTGACGTGCCAGTTCTTTTGATATATTAACCACTCAAAACGGAGCCCGTTTGCGGCAAGTCGAAATTCAAACTCAAGCTTTTGGACAAGCTTCAATGGCTGCCGGTGTTTTCAGCTTTCTTCTTCATGTTTCTAAACTCTCATTCAAAAGACAGTAACAATTTCAAATGTAAAATTAGGCAGCAACTTCGTGGGAATGAACAAATTTCGTGGAGACAAAGTGCAGCTGGTTCTGGTGTTTCATGGACACGAAGTTAACAACTTTCTGGGCAGCAATTCGTGGAGCTGAACTGGTTTTGTACCCGAATTGTTCTTCAATGTTGCTCCTCCTTCACTGTCCAAGGGCACAGAAACAGGAAATTTGCAGCAAGTCATCTTCTTCAATGAGCTGGAAATTATTTTCTATCCCGAGCAACTCAGATCTTCTCTAAACAGGGACACATTTTAGATATGAGCGCTCGACGTTTCGCTTCTTTTGATATGTTACTCACACGAAACGATTCACATTTGTGGCACTCTGAATTTTAAAATTTGAGCTTCGGAGCTCTTCAGTGGCGGATTTTATGGATATCAGCTCAAATCTTCTCTAAATAGACCCCAAATTTTGTGTATGAGCTCCTTAAAGTGTTTCCAAACTAATGCAATAACAACCACTTGATTCGACTCACGTTTGTGGCACTTTGAATTTAAGAATTTGAAACTCCAGATTACATTCATGACTATCATGGAGTGTATGTTGCTACTCTCACGTGTGTTAGCTTTCCTTCAATGGACAAAAACGTTGAAGTTAATTCCAGATTAAGACAACAACATGGAAATAATTCATTTACAATATGCTGTAATGCTAACAAGGATCAACTCAGATTTCTGAGGGTTATTTTCATCGTATTTGAGGCCATTTCAGGGCTGCATATTAACTGGGGTTAGAGCTACACTTATCAGTAAATGTTGTGGAAGAGGTTCATATGCTAGCTGATATTTTGGGAGGCAAAGTGGGAGAACCACATTATTTTTTTGGGCATGCCTTTGGGAGCAAAGAGAAAATCAAAGGGGTCTTGAATGGAGTGATGGAGAAATGCCAGAAGAAGCTGACAAATTGGAAAATGCAATACCTATGCCTTGGGGTTAGATTTGTCTCCAAACTTTCATGATGTCTATATATCCAATCCCTGCTAGTGTTGTGGATAGATATGATAAACTAAGGAGAGACTTCCTGTGTGGTAGGGTAATGATGATAGAAAGAAGACCCACTCAGTCAAATGGGATATCTTGACAATAAACAAGAAAGAAGGGGAACGGGAATCAGGAACTTGAAAGCGCAGGACCAAAGTTTGATGATGAGATGACTATGGAGATTTGCTTCCGAAGAAAATCCTTTATGCAAGGAAGTAATTAGAAGAAAATGGGGGGAGAAGGAAATTGGACCACCAATCCAGTAAATATCCCTTATGGATGCAGTGTGAGGAGATCCATTAGAAATCTGTGGCCAAAATGATAAGTAAATCAAGGTTTATAGTAGGGAATAGTGTGAATATAAACTTTTGGAAGGATTTGTGGATGGACCACGGGGTTCTGCAACAAACTTTTCTAGACATTTACAACTTAGGCCAACAACAGGAGGCAATAGTAGCTGAAGTTTATTCTGAACAGGTTTGGAACTTAACCTTTAGGAGACTCTTAAATAATTGGGGATTGAGGATAACTGAGTTTTATAGAACACTACCCCAATTTGAGGGTGTAACTGGAGATGTGGATGGTATGGTATCACAAGGAAATACACAGGGAAAATATAAAGTGAATGAAGCATACAGGTAACTGATCTAAGTCAACAATCAAGTGGGATGCTGACCATGGAAAATGATCTGGAATGAGAAGATTCCATATAAAGTAGCTTGCTTCACTTGGCTTGTGGCAAAAGAGGCTGTATTAACACAGGCAGAACTGAGAAGTAGGGACTTCAGTTATGTTCCAGAGCTTTTGTGTGGGGAAAAGACAGAGATAAGCAACTATCTTTTTTTTACATTGCAAAGATCTGGAAAATTTTAATTAACTTGAGGGGTATCTAGTGGGTGATGCCAGCAAGGGCAAAGGAGGTACCAGAGTGTTGGGGCAGAGAAGGTATTTTGTCCAAGGCGAAGGAGAGATGGAGGATTGCCCCAACATGTATTTGGTGGACTGTATGAGGATTTTGAGGATAAGCAATGTACTATTAAGAAGTTGAAGATGAATTGTTTGGTCTGTTTTTATTTTTGGTGTAGTTAGGAGTGCTTTAAAGAAACAGAAGATATTTTGATGTGTTAGACATTATGTAAAAGGAAAATAGTCAAGAAGATCCTTTTTTGTAATTGTTTAGTATGCCTGTTAATATACAGAATGTTTGCATTATCAATAAATAAATAAATTGTAGAGCAAAAATTCTAAACCAAAAAAAATGTAGAGCAAAATATTGCTTGGAAGGATCTTGGTACAAGTGCCGGTTAAATTGCTCGGTTGTGCTCACTTTTGGCTTGTTTTTAATGCATTCTGCAGGAGAGACATTAAGCACTTATACCCATTTAACACAGCTATACCCAGGCCACATAGAGACTCCTTTAATATATATATTGGAGGCATAATGTAGTAAAAAGATGGAGGTGAATCCTGGGCTGTTTGGTGAGCAGTAGTGACTACAACAACAACAAACCCTGTAAAATCCCACATGTGGGGTTTGAGGAGGGTAGTGTGTACGCAGACCTTACCTCCTATCTTGTGATGGTAGGAAGGTTGTCTCGATTGACCCTCGGCTCAAGGAGAGATAAAAAAGATGCAGGGTTAGCAGTAGTGACTAAGCAAAGAAAAAGATTATAAGTGACACACTGTCAAAAAGAATATTGAGAAAGAGAAAAGCTGGAAGTCAAGGAATTAATTGTGGATTCTTTGGACAACATACCATTTGAAAAATGAACAATTGTGACAAACTTCTCAACTGTTTCAATTCCAATTATCTGAAAGCATTACAATGACATCTATAAACTATATGTATGATTTAGTCCATAAAGGATTTGCCAAGTCAACTAAGATGTTACAAAGACCGATGTTTGCATCTTTAACCTGGGACAAGAACACTCTAGACGATAACTTTCTAAAGGTTTGAAGATACTCAATTTCCTGGGGGAAAATAAAAAGCCGCAAACTTGAATAATTTTAATTTATGTAGGTCTGCATAAAATAGCTTTTTCTTGAGATTGATATCCTTGATAGTGAAAATGAATCAGATGCTGACTCACATAAGTTGTCAGAGAATACTATATTGATGTTAGCACTCAATCTTGCATTACTCAACTTAGTGTTTTTGACATGACAGGTGTCAAATTGAAAAATCAGATACTGAATGTGACTCCAATTAAATTTGTGACAGACCCTTTGTCAAAAGACGATGTATTATGTGAACGCATACTAATCACCGGTCTATCACGATGGAGACTTAGCAGTTATTCTAGTGCATATCAAGTTAGTTGGGCCCCATCAGCAGTAACCCCAGATAGATTGCTGGGAAAATTACGGATATGCTTTCACAAGTAAGTACAGAATGCCTCTATTCTCAAGTTTCTCTGACAATGATTTAGTCTTTTCCATTGGAGATTTTGACTCAGGGATTTCTATCTTGCAGGAATTCTTCTCTTGGCTTGTGCCAGTGTGAACATGATGCGTGGAAGAATTTACAGAACGGGCCATGGAACTCTGTCATGTCCCCTTATGAGGATAGAATTCTTGATGTGAAGCTTGTTGGTGGTCTTTCTGGTTCTGTTACTGTAACTATTGAAGAAGGTTGGGCAGATGCATTGTTATGCTTGGGACTTTAGGGATCTGTGGAATCTGTTTCCTTCTGTTTCTTGTCTACGGCTTAGTTACCTCCTTTTTACGATGTGCAGATTTACAAAGATGGCGTCTGCTGTTTCTTGCATTTGGTATAATGCTGCTGCTCGTGGCACCTATTGTAAGTAGTTGGGTTCCATTTTACTACAGCAGTTCAATGGCTATTGGAGTTTGTCTTGTCATCATTGTCCTTCTATTCCAGGTAAAGTTATTCATCTTTAGCTGTGGAATGGTTTTTCTGCTGTCATCACTTTTATGTATGTATCAAAATAGTTTAGGTCTTTTTCCTATTTATATTATGTGTACATTGAGGCTTGTGTGGGATAACCCTCTTATTTGCTTCAATTTATTACTTTTACCCGTTCCTGTAGGGGTCTAGAGCTGTTTCTGTGTATATGTTGGCCCTTATGGCCCTATAGCTCAACTTTTAGCTGCTCGGTTAATACCAATGCCTTTGCCAAGCCTAAAAAACTTACTAGACCTATGGCTCATGCCAAATAATGAGAAATGTGATCCTTATTTATTGGTATAAGTGGCTAACCAACATTATCCAATTTTTCAGAAAACTGTGTTTAATTTTATGGGTTTTTCAATTGATGTGGTTATATCTCTCATCTTTCTTTTCTTTACATTCTTTCGTAGAGTTAAATACTTCTATTCCAATTGAAGCCTTAAATAACCTTTTTGGAAGAAAGATTGAAACTGATAACATTACCATTTTTTTTAAAAAGATTGAAACTGATGTAGATAGAAAGCTGCTAATCTCTCCAAGGTTTTTAGTTTTGTGAAATCTAGTGTGATCTCAAACTTACAAGGAAATTGTGCAGAAGGGTCTATTGGAAAAGTTGTGTAATGAAAACTCGCTGGCTCTTATTTGATCCAAAAACAAAAACAAACTCACTGGCTCTTATAGGTTTCAAGGTTACACAAAAGGAGAAGCCTTGGTTTCACTTTTGCAGAACTAACAAAAACCTCTTTTTTCGTATGTGGAAAAGAACATTAGTAGAGGAGAGCTGTTACTTTTTTCAAAAACAAAATATTAGTAGAGGAGAGTTACTGTAGAAATGTCAACATTAGGATCTGCCAGAAAGAAACCTTAAGTGGGTTAAATTTGCAGCATTGTTTTCTTTGGTAAGTTCATGAACTTTATTCAGTTATAAGTCAGTGAAATCTAAAAGCTAGTTTTTGTTTTTCCCTTTTTGCTTGTAGTTCATATTCTTCATGTACTAGTTCAGGTCCTTCATAACATGTACCTTTGTGGGCATAGGCCTACTAGAATTTTCCTTAACCTTGTGATACATATGAATTGTCCTTGTACTGTCTTGTTGTGGTTAAGGAGATTGATGAGCTTCTTGGTGTTGGTCTATTTTTATTCCTTTTTTAAAAATACACCATGGGGAATGTCAGGTGTCATCTTTTTTTTTCCTTAATGGAAAAGGGTAACAGTATATTCATCATCATTAAGGAAATGTTAGAAACTGTATTTACAGTTCCCCTAAACAAACAATCTACTAGAGATTCCATGATATCTACTAGAGATTCAGCATCCTCTACGAGGTTCTCTTTACATCAGAAATAAAAAGACATTATGCTGTTCATCTAAGTCTTTGTGTAGAGATATTCTTGTCTTCAAATCACCTTGCATTTCTCTCTTTCGATACAGTCCACCATATATTGATTTCCACCACTTCTTGGCTTTCACTACCTTCCATTTTGTTCCAGCATTTCAGCATATCCATAGTAGATTCTGTCAGTCATGCTAAAACAAAGTTGTTATAAATGTCCTGTCACTTTACAATGTAAAATTTTTGTTGTCTTCTACACTCTCCTGGCACAAGAAGTATCTTGAGCTTAGTTGTATTTTCCTTTTTTGTTTGTTTGTTTCTTTGTTTGTAGATTCTCATGAGTATAATTGAACTGTGATAGATGCCATCTATCTCTAGGAAGGATGGATTGTTTGATGCTTTTGAATTCTGTTTTCCAGTTAGTAAAATCAAGAAACCTGTCAACAATTCTTGAGGAACTGAGTCTATTATATCTGCCCATCCATGTATAAGATCCCCAAATTAAGGAGGATCTACCATCTCTAAGTAATTTATAATCTATGAGAAATCAGACATGGATTCAGAGATTCATCCCCCACTTGCTTTTCGGTTGAGAAACTGGTTATGTTGAAGTCTCCACACACAACCCGCAACCCACAACCCTCAACCCTCAACCTTTTCCATAGTCCTTAGTAAATCTTGCTGCCCATTAACTACCTACTTATCAATTGAGTTGAACCTTTTGAGCCCATAAACTACCAACTTATCAATTCGATCCCATCACAGATGGTTCTTGGATGGTTCTTGGGTTCTGTCTCTTCCTCTGTTTCCAGTCAGCCACCGCAATTCTCATCTCCTTCATGATTTTCTGGTTCCATAAATGAAATGGTAGCCCTAAAATTCTGGCTAACAAATTTTATTAGTCAGAATTCATCGGACGTTGGTTTCCACCAATTTAATTCCCAGGCGCTTCGCTGCCATCTCGATTCACCAACCAAATATGTTCCACCTTCTTCCTCATCGTAATCTCAAATAGAAATTTGAAACCATCCATGTCATTCATCTGAACAGCATTAGCATCTTTCCGTGTGCTGCAAATCCATCTAGACACTTCATTATGAGTTGGAGTTTCATAGTCGCCAATGAATCTTCCAACTATGCATCTACTCAGGAGATCTGATTGTGAAGGGTAGGTAGCTTCTTTGACTCTGATGGGGTTCTCAGTTGACTGCATCATCTGTAAGTCATTGATCTTCTATTTTCTTTTAGCCAGCACCTCAATATTTGTTCCTTCAACACTCTGCTTTTCACTTGTAATAGGAGTTCTCTCATATGTAATAAATGTTCTTTTAGTAGTGACGCCTTCCTTTTTGTTGCTACATCCTTCCAACCTACATTTAATGTATTCTCTGGCATAATAGTTACTGACCTTATATGTTTCTGTACTGCGACCACACTCAAATAACAGTCATAGTGATTGAACTTCTGAGAGCAAAAAAACTTGCAAGGTTTGGTCCATGTTTCTCTCTTTTGAGGACATTACCTTGGTTCTTTGACACTCTTTGCATTGACTGGCATATCCATAGGAGAATCTTCCTGCTGATTGTCGTCCTTGGTATTAAGTTCTTGCTACGCTCAACCCACTCAAACCTTATCTCCGAATCAGTGCTGCACTCAGTTAGATCATATGATTTTCTCCTGAAATGAAATACATTCTGTTCTCCATACTAAGTACCTTCAACCATAGTTTTCCGTCAATCACTAGTGAAATTGGTGGAAAACACATACCCAATGTGAGATCTTTGCCAGAGTAGACTGGATGTGCTCATCTATAAAAAGATTTAACATCAGTTACCATAAAAATAAGATGTCATCTAATTTTCCAATTGTAAACATCCCCCATCCCCCCCCTCCACCACACACACACACGGGACCAGCAAATGAGAGCCATATTAGATGACAATCGACTTCCATTTTTGTTTGATGCAGCCCCATACGATTGTTGATAAGTTAGAAAAGAAAAGGACTGCAAGAGGACACAAATATGTGCATAAACACTTATTAGGAATAACACCTGACAAGAACTAGGGTGATATAAACAAAAAGATTGCATGGAATATGATAACCATTTATCTAGGGATTAGACTTCAATATGTAAATTTTAGGCAGTTTAAGAGAGAAACCTGGAACATTGAGCTACAAGATCTTGCAAAGAGCTGTATGTTTGTATCACCTGGATTTATCAGATTGACATTGGAAAGAAAATTAACTAGCTTATTCAAGTTTTGTCAATACAAAACAAGCCTTTCTGACTGAGTTTCTCTTAAGAGTTCCCTCATAACATCTGGTATGTTACATTTGCTTCATTTTACAGGGGATGAAGTTGCTGCCAACTGGAAGGAAAAATATATTCTACCTGACTATCTATGGATCAGTGGTTAGATGTTTAGTCCAAATAATTCATTTTCAGCAGTGATAAATTTGCTTGTGCTGATGGTTTGTTAGTTATCTTCAATCTGAATCTTATTTCAGCTTGGAGCAGGATCAGTTTTGGTGCATCAATTCTCTATGCTGATAAATTCCATCGTCTCAAACTTTGGGCTAAGTGAAGAGTTCCACAATCCTGTATGTTCTCTCTTTGCAATAAATAGGATGTTCATTTAACAGTTAACCCATGTGTTAATCCTAGACTGTTTCCTTTCTTATCTCGTCTTGTTACTGTGTGGCTTATCGTCATTGTGGCTGAATCGTTTTAGCTTTGCTTTAATGTTTTTCTGATCCTAAGCCTCTAAAGTCCTTGGCAATTTATGTTTTGCCTACTATTAAGTCTCACTGCCGTTCATTTGTGTTTGAACACCTACAGGTTTATGCTTTGTATTAATCATTGAACATCTTAATGGACACATGATTGGGAACTTGAGTTAGTCCTAACATACAAGTATCATGTGAAGACAGCTAGGAGTACCATATTCTGTGTAAAGGCATATTTCTATACATATTGCTAAAGACTGCTTGACCTCTTTGTTCATAATGTTGTAAAACCTCAAATGGTTCATAAGTAGATTGATCTATTAAGCCTTTTTAGAGTAAATTGGCTAAATTAAACTGAATTTTGTGGAGGGAGGGGTGAGGACACCTGACCCAATATTTACAGTATGATAATTAACGTTTGGAAGTGAAGCTTAGTAAAATTTTGAGTGCAACTTTTTTGTTGGTAATTCTGATATTTGAAGTTGAAACTATTACGAGGAAAGAGCAACAGTGGACATAGTTGAAGTAAGTATAATTTTATTTTTGGATAGTAATTATGTTATTGCTTGTTTCAAGGCCAAAATTGGTCAAACTAATTGTTGAAGTCAAATTGTGCCTCGTATTATGGGACGGAGATAGTATATTCAGTTTGCCGATTCAGATTGATAAATTAACCTACCAAATGATGCCTTAGAAACTGGGTGTGGTTGCCGTACCCATATTGGATGAGTGATAATTAAAAAAAAAAGGTGTTACTTTGCAATTATTTGTCAAAAATAAACTAGTATTGGATACCTCCATACACTCATATCTGATAGATAATCCGAAAACTAGTTCATGTATCATCAATGAACAGAGAATGAAACAGGGTGTTCGATTTCATTTATGACTTCTGCCTTATTCCTTACACTAAACAAAATCTCTTGCACACACGTATAATAAGGAAGACCTTGCTGGCTTATTCTTTTTCTTGATCAGGAAAGAGAGATTCTGGAATCTCTTGATTTCACTGCTACGCATCTTTCAGACATATTTTTCTTACTCCAAGAGCGAAAAGAACATCATATAATCGCTAACTACCAAAATCATAGGAGTAGTAGCACTTGCTAAAGCTAAATGTTTGATCCCTCTGGACACGTAAAAGCTAAAACCAGTCTACTAGATAAGCCAAGTAAAGCAGTGTCAGATGCTGATGAAATAGTATTCTCTTCTTTTTAGAGAAGTCAATTCCTTATTCAATCTCCCCCTGATGGGTACTTCTATTTACTGTATTGGAGTTCAGTTTCATATGTTGACTTTTTTTCCCGTAAACCGTATTCATTTTGGAAAAGAAATTTGACTATATTCTTGCTCATAAAACTTTCTTGGGCCCTTGCAACTTGATGTGTACTGCAAGATTTTTGTATGGGAGTATCTTCCATAAAGAAACCAGTTTGATGTTAATTTCTTATGAGTCTTTTGATATGTTTCATTTATACATTTGAATATGTGACTTGCACCAAAAAAGATCATGGATGTGTATCTTAGTGGATTTAATCTTGATTTCAGGTCGCTGTATTTATTCTTGTCGGAATCATCCTTGCTGGAGCTGGTCTAGGATATTGGTTGGTGCGGAAATTTGTTATATCAGATGATGGTAATGTGGATGTTGGTGTCGCGCAATTTGTTAAATGGGCCATACGCATCATTGGCATTACCTTCATCTTCCAGGTTTTGAGAACTTCTTTTGTTCAGTTACTTTGATGTTGATATGATGGCATTTTATGTGCACATATATGTTCTTCCTATGCTCAGTTGCTGGGTTCTAGCAGAAATCACAATTATCTTTTCAGTCTTCAGTTGATTAGAAATTTAATAGTGAAACTTTGATTAAGAATAAAATAGAGAAACAGAGTAAGAGAAAGAATACAATTATTCTGCAATGACTATTGTTAGAGTGGGTAAAAATCCCACATTGGTTGGGGAATAGATGGGTGGTCTCCTTATATGGACTTATCCCTTTGAGCTAGCTTTTGAAGTGTGAGTTAGGCCTAAGATCTAATTTAACATGTTACAGAGCCAGGTCCATCCCCGTTTGGACTCATGGTCCACGCTCCAGTTGGGCTTGGCGTGAAAGGGGTGTTAGAGTGGATAAAAGTCCCACATTGGTAGGGGAATGGACTGGTTGCCTCCTTTTATGGACTTGGGCAATCCTCCCCTCATGAGCTAGCTTTTGGGGTTGAGTTAGGCCCAAGTGCCATTTCTTCATAGCTATGTTAAGGACCATTTCGGAGTGTGGTGATCTTTAATGAAAATTCTGCAATAGCTATGGAGCTCTCTTCTCTCTCATGTAAAACCCTAACCCTACATACACTTGGATTTTCTCCTTAGGCAGTCTCTGGTGCAACCTTCTTCTTCAACAACCCCATTAGCCCCACATCCCTCGAATCCTAAAGTCAACCCCATACCCAATATGAACTACTCCAATCTCTTCAAACCTCAAACGATGAAGAACGCCATGCAGAACCGTGCCATTGCCATTCTAGTTATGATGCTACATGGAGAACCGTATATTGGATGGACTAAAGCGGAAGTTGAAAGAATTGACATCATTGAAAATCTCCAACATGCTGTTGACAAATTTTCATATGGATGGCTTGAGCTTGAGGAATTGAGATCGACTATTCCAACACAATATAGTATGAAGGGAGACTGTTAGATTGGTTCCTTCCCTAATCAACATGTTTTGATTAGGCTATCTCTTAAGGAGGATTTTATCAACCCAACATTGAAGGTTGGTTATTATATAAATCCAATGATGGTAGTTCATACAAATGAGGCCACTTATTTATGATTTAGGATTTTAGATTGAGGAAGAAACATCTCCCTTTGGCCCTATTAGTTTGGGCCTTAAACTTGGTAAGCATGTGATGCACCTACTTGCTTTCTTAACTTTGGCCTTGTATTCTTAGGCAGTGTTATCAAAGGCAAAATGCGCAAAAAAGCTCTAAGGTCCGTGGGGGCTTTAAGCGCTAAGAGAAATAAAGTGTGGACTTTAATGAAAAAAGGTGCAAAGGGAGAAAAGAATACAAATATATATGTTTAGTCCGAGACTAATAATTATAAACATGAATGACAAATATATGACCAAAGAAATTGAAATTTTTTTATGATTAAGTGAAATATCAATTATGTAGTTTCACTTCTTCATAAGAGGCTCATTGGCAAGGAAACGTTTGCCTTAGAACCTTGATGACGACACTAAAGCGCACATGAAGCGAGGCGAAGCACTCAACACGTTTTAAGCCTCGCTTCAGGGCTTAAGCGCGCTTTTGATAACACTGTTCTTAAGTAGGTGACACACCTACTTGTACTACTTTATCTTCGTTTATCTTTATCATTTAATATAGTTTTTCGTGAATACAATCATTCAGGGTAGGCATGGGGAGTAGGGTCAGGGCGTGGGATATTGCTCTAGTAGCACTTATTTTAATCATATGGAGAAAGATTTAGGAGAACCTTGATGGAATAGAAAAGGATTTTGCATACTTGAGGATAGCATCTTATCCCTTGTTCTCTTTTGCTGCTGCACCCATAAGTTTCCTTTAGGTATAGAAGAATTAATGTCATTCTTAGAAAATCATATATATTGTGAAGTTCTCTACTTTTTGGTTTACTCCTTATATACAAGTATATGTTTTGTGTCCATTGTTAATAAAGTATTATTACTTGATTAAAGAAATAAGGAACTGAAAACCAATGTTGAAGATCAAGAACTCTCTTTTACGTCATCTATACTTTTGGGGTTGGGAAGACTTTCTAGAAGCTCAATGCTAGACAACATAATTTTGGCATCATCTTGGTGTGCCATCTATAAAATGATTTTTATGGTTTATATAAGAGCTGCTCTATGGAGAAGATGAAAAATGTTTAATTTTTGGTGAAGAAGATGAGGATATCACTAGTATGTTAGAGTCCTTAAGGAATTCATAGGAAAACAGCAACACTTTTGTATTTCTGATTGTAAGTATTACTGGAATACATCCTGAGTATTCCTGTGTTTATAATACAAGTTACCTTTTCAAAAAAAAATAAAAAAATCTGATGTGCCATGTATATTTTTGCACTATGATGTAGTCAAATTAATCTAATACACATGCGGACACATGCTTGACGCTGTTATTAACATAAGATATAGTGCACTTAATTTTGTCTTTTTCTTTGCTAGAGCACACTTGATTCTCCTTTAGCGATCTTGGTGCTCAGTTCTTGGTGCCTTATTTGCTTTACTGTTACTTCTATGCAGCGGCATGCGTCAAGGTAATTTCTTGTCTTAAGTTCTCCTTTGAATTGTTTCTTCATGGTCATTCTCTGTTATGCAGTATAATTGGCCTCAATTCTTTCTTCCCTTTTTGATAAATAAATAATCTGTCTTTAATCTATGCACCAATGACAATATCATGTACAACATTTAACTTTCAAAATCCGTACAACTATGTTTACACCAAAATACAAATGACTAAAAGATATCCTTTGGCTCTTTTCTATCCTTTGAAAATTCTTTGTTCTTCATCCCCCTAACAAGTGTGTATGGTGGAATTACAGTGAAGCCTCTCTATAACAACCTCGTTTGTCCAGATCTTATGTTGAATGTATTGTATATGCCTATAACACCATTAGCATTTGTATTTTATTTGGTTGTTATAGACAAAACTTAACCAAAAAATTATATTTAATAATATTCATGTTATAAAAGTTTAAAGAATATTTAATTTAAAGGTATGTACCCCATACGGCATGAATGATAACGAAAAATGGCAGAATTTGCTTAAGGAATGTAAGGAGATTTTTTGGTAGTTCCTTTGCTTGAGCGTTTTTTTTGTTTTTTGTTTTTTTGAAACTGGTAATGTTGTATTCCTCAGCATCAAGGTATGCTGGAGACCTCCAAAAAGGTAGTAACAAGCTAGAACAAGAGACTAATTACAGTAATCCTAAAAGATCTACTAATAGTTCAGCATTTTCTATACAATGTTCTTTACACCAAAAGTAGAAATTTGTTATGCAGCCCTCTTTGATTTTCTGAATGTTGTTGAATCTATCTTCAAAGTTTCTTCCATTCCTCTCCCTCCAGATAGTCCACCAGATACAGTGTGGGATTATTCTCCACCACTTCTTCTGTGTCTTGCTTCCCCCTCTCCTAATCCAACAACTTAACAAGTTTGCTGTGTGCTCTGGCATTGACCATTTTGTCTCTGTTAAACTGAGGAACATAGTCCAAAGTTGAGATGTGACTTTACAATGGAGGAACAGATGATTATTTGTCTCTCTAGCATCACTACATAACATGCATCTGGACACAATTGGCAATCCCTTTTTCTGCAGGATCTCATGAGTGAGGCAAGCTTTCCTGATTACTAACCAAGCAAAGCACTTGACCTTAGTAGGAGCCATTCTTTTCCATACATGCTTCCAAGGCCTATTTTGTTCTCAGGCATCCGGAATACCTCTTTCCTATAAATTCTACCTACAGAGAACTTGCCATCCTTATCATGTTTCCATCTAAAAGTGTCATCCTCTACAGTAGTGCCTTTGAAACCATCAGTCATCTGCAATAGCTCCACAAACCTGCGGACTTCCCAGTCATTAAGATGCCTCCTGAAGTTCCTTCCCTGTGCGGACCAGCTATCAGCCACTGTAACCTCAAGGTTAGTGCATATATTGGCCAGATCAGGGAAAACTTGCATTAAAACTTCTTGTCCAATCCATAGGTCCTTCCAAAATAGTATTTTGTTCCCAGCACCCACATCATAACATGAATTCTTTACTAGTCTAGGCCAAAGATTCTTTATAGATCTCCATACCGATGTTTCATAGGTGGTTGATACTGCATTGGTACGCCATTGCTCTGTCTGGCCATACTTATTCAGCATGATAGGTCTATGATCAGATCCAACATTGGGAAGAAGATTTTGTTTGATCTGAAGGAAAAACTCCTCCCATTGGGAACAAAACAAACATCTATCAATTCTAGAAGCACTCATATGATTTTCTCCCCTCCTCCAGGTGTAAGATCCTCCAAATAAAGGAGGGTCAAACAATTCCATCTCATTAATCCATTTAAAAAATTCAGCCATTGCACCTGTGATTCTATGTCCATTTGTCCTCTCAGTTGGGTATCTAGTAACATTAAAATCCCCACATACGACCCAAGGCCCATCACACTGACTTCTAATAGCAGATAATTCCAGCCAAAGATTCCTCCTTTCGATTCTTCCACACTCAGCGTAAACCGCACTCAGATACCAGGTGAGGTCTTGGTTAATGCCGACAAATTTACATGTAATCATTTGGTCACCACTGTCAACCAATTCACCCAACCAATTCCTTTTATCCCATAACATTGCTATCCCCCCACAACTTCCTATAGCCTCCATATGTATCTCCCCCATCCATCTGTTAAAGCAAAGTTGTTCAACTAAATTAGAGTTTCCCCATCTAGCTTAGTTTCTTGAATTACATGAATATCTCCCCCCCACTGTTGTAAAAAGTTCCTTACAAGACATCTCTTGTTCTCCCTATTAAGACCCCTGACATTCCATGAAAGAATTTTTATTTTCATTGATAGCTTAAGGAGTAGTTTCTCCCCCTGCTCCTAGACTCTCCGTCTTTGAAGTTCATGTCAAAGACCAGATTTCTAACCTCTTTAGGCACCAAGTCTTTGTTTTTTATTGATTTGTCGCCCTTGTGTTGTTGTTGCTCCTTACCCCTCTTCTCGTCCACCTTCATGAATAAACAAAAAGCAATTTTTTCACAACCTGTGAAAGCTGGCCCGAATCGCTGACTGAGTTTAATAACATTGGAGTGAACCCAAAGCGTTGCCTTGTCCTCTATGTAGCCCTCCCCTGTAATTCTTCGATGTTAAGTGGTGTAGGGTCACTATAAACAGTTAGATGCCCACTGTTGCACCCCCCCAACTTATCTCCTCCGGGGTCTAAAGGTAAAAAAATCCTCCCTTCCAATTTTGTCATTGTCCTGTTGCATGTTGATATTCAGAAGTTCGCTGGACTCTGGTGGCAAAATAAAAGCCTCTTCCCTGTCTACTGAGGTGGTCATTCGCATGGCCTCTTCTACATTATCTCCAAAGGGAGAGAGCTTTCAAGGAGTAATCCTTGCCGAGTTCTACATTAATGAATTAAGGGGTTGTTTGGTTACTGTATAAGATACATCTTATTCATGTATAAAAAGTTGCATTAGCTTTACTATGTTTGGTAGAGGTTTTGTACTAGGTATAAAAATCAACATAACTTATACCATGTTTGGTTGGTAAGAATTTAAATGTTATATAAAAGTTATTCATGTATTAATTTATACGGTGTTTGGTTGCATTTTTTGTAGTCCAACATAATTAATACCAACATAACTTATGAGGGAATCTATGTATAAAGTTATGCAGGGTAGAAGGTGGAATAAGTTATGTGGTATTAGTGATACATTGTATTAAAATGATAAATTACATATTTACCCTATCAATTTTTTTTTTTTTAAATTCAAAACTTTATTGTTTCCTATCTACATTTGTTGTTTTTATTTCTTTTATTACTGTTATCAATCTTTTTTATATTATATATTTTTACCAACTCTTCAGAATTACGAATTCCTCCTTCTTTGTCGAAAATTTCTTTTGCAGATTGCTTACATATAATTTTAAATTATTAAAAAACATGTTGAAGACACCTTTTTAGTACAGCTGTTAGATTTTTTATATTAAATATTTACATTTAAAAAATAAATTTTAATCAAACCAACATATGAAAAGAGAAAAAAATAAAATTTTTATAACAAAAAAAAAACTGACAACCTTCCACAAAGAATGGAAACCTGGTAGAAGAGTTATAAATAAGCTATACTATTTCATAAATGTATCATTTCAGGCATTGTAAAAAAAATTGATTTTTTTTAATTAGAAACTTTATTGTTTTCCTATCTACATTTGTTGTTTTTATTTCTTTTTATATTTAGACCATTTTCATTTCTTTTTATATACTTACAGTTTTTATTTAGTTATGTAAATATAAATACTTTTTTAATATTAGAAATTTGATTGTATATTTTTTGATGGTACATATGCTAATCAAATATTAGCATTATATATTATTCAATATATTCCCCATTTATTAGCATGTATTATTATTTTGTAAATAATATATATTAATAATTTACAACAAGTTTAATATTCAATAGTTAATAATTCATGTATTATATGTTGTGTACTGCGTTCCACTTCTCACATTATTTCTTGATGTTATTGTCTCCTTTGTTGATTATACACTATTTTTCTCACGGGATGTTATGTTTTATACACTATTTCCCTTCTTGTACTTGGATTTGATGTACTTGAGCTGAGGGTCTTCCAGAAACAGTCTCTCTACCTCCACGAGGTAGTGGTAAGGTCTGCGTACACCCTACCCTCCCCAGACCCCACCTAGTGGGATTTTACTGGGTATGTTGTTGTTGTAATAATTCATGTGTTGTAATCTCTACATAACTAAATAATACCTACATAGTTAATACTCGCATAACTAAACCCTGCATAACTAATACATGCATAACTAAACCCTGCATAACTAATACATGCATAACTAATACCTACATAACTAAACCCTGCATAACTAATACATGCATAACTAAACCCTGCATAACTAATACCTGCATTACTCTAACCAGTAACCAAACGGCCCCTAAGTAAAAGGTTCCACAAAATGTTTTTGATAAGTCTTAAAAGACTGAATCCTTTGAGCGGAAGGCCCAACAAGATTTAATGAGATATTTGGCACAGCAGAAATAAAGATATGACCCAAAGGCTCCTTAGAATTAAATGAGCCATCAGAAGGGGTCCCACTAGTCACATCAATCCTTATCTCCTTTTCTCGTTAATGCTTAATGTAATATCCCTTTCAGACCCTGGGTTATCATATGAATAGTCTCTTTCTCCTTCATGGGTTGTGGCAGACTGCCACACTCTTCCCCAGAGACATCCCTGACATCTCGATTATTGTTCTCATCCACCCCACTCCTTCAGTACCTCGCCAGTGATTCACACCATACCGACAACGAGAAGGTATAATCTCCATCATCTACTTCGATTGTGGAAGGGATCTGCTCTCTGGGTCCTTTAACTCGAATTCTTGCCCATCTAAGATGATTTTTGAGTTCAGTTTCCTCCTCGTTTTCGATCCAACCGCCACATTTTTCCCCAATCTCCTTCGGGCCCGTTTGGCCATAGATTTCCCAAATAATATTTGGAAAAAAATTTGGCAAATAATGTTTGTCCATACAATTTGCCATTATTTGACAAATATCCCAAATTCCCAAATACTAGTTTTTTCTAGTATTTGGGCCAAATCTCATTATTTGGGATCTTTTGAAAATTGAAATTTTACACCAAACTTTTATCTTTTACCAAAACACCCTCTATAGTAGTTGTTTGCATTGTATTGCATAAATTTTTACGTGAACACCAAAGTAGTGATGAAATATTCAGTGAATATGAAAGTGATGATATGGTTGTTGATGAAAATGATGAACAATCGGCTCAAGGTAACAAAGTCATGTGTTTTGTCTACTTTACGATGTATGAAATGATGCTTGTTGCACTCACTCCAAACTATCACATTGCTCTAGTGGCATGGAAACTACTTGTTATTTGTTGCAACGAAGATCCAATTGACTTGTAATACAAACTTATGGTTAGTTTTGATAGTTTTTAAAACTTATGGGTATAAATCATATTTTTCTAAAAAGTGAAATATATTTCACAAATACTATGGCCAAACACATGGTGAAATTTCACCCAAATAATATTTGCCAAGAATATTTGGAAATCTATGGCCAAACGCCATCTTCATCACTTTTTCCGACCATAAGTGCAATGGAAGCCCTAAAACCCTAATCCAAAACCAGTCGAAAGTTTTGTGATCTGGAAAAGCACCTGCTTTTGGAGACCACCATTCTAACAAAAGTCTGCTTCCTTGTCTTCTCCAATCCCCCAACAGGATATGCTGAGCAGCTTTTCTGGATTGGAATTCAAACAAAAATTGAACTCCATTCATGTCATAGACCTGAAGATTTTGATCCCCTTTCCACATCTGTTGAGCCCATTTTCTCACGTCATTCCGAGTGGGTATCTGGACACAGTCAGTAAAGCATCCGACCAGGCATCTGTTGAGAAAATCATTCCCCTCTATTTTTGAGGCTGCTTTTAGGGTCACTTGCTCCATGTCTATTTCAGACTCTCTCTGAGTCCATTTACTTTTATGCAAGTCTTCTTTGAAGCATCTCTAGTAGTATTTATTGCACCTTGTACTCCTGTATCTCTATTAATGAAGTTTTCAATCATAGTCACAAGACCACTCCAACCTTCATTAAATTTGTTTTCTGGCATGATGATGACTGCTCTTGTTTGGCCATTAACCGTAATAATTGAAATGAATCTGCCATATTTGTTGAACTTTAAAGAGCAGTAAATGTTGGTAGAGATAACTCTACTCCAAGATTTAAAGCTTCTTCCCTTTATGGCAGTAGCTTCTTTCAACCTTGTGCATAACCAAAAAAGAGCTCCTTTGCTCAACACCATCCTCCTCATCTGGCTTTTCAAACTTTCCACCCAGTCATACCAAGTCTCCGCGCAAGATTTGGACTCAGGTAAATCATAGGACTTGCCCCCTAATCTGAAATAGATTCGATTATCCATCAATGAAAAAAGACTGAGATAAAAAGAAGGTAAAGAGGAGCTCTGGTCCTTTACTTGAGCGTTTAACAAGTCTCCATGGTGATTCCTTAAGCAAAAACCATATGAACTTCTACCAGGATAGCCCCTGCTGGCCCAATCTGTGTTGCACTTGTTGCTTCCGACCTCTGGCAAAGTCCGTTGTATCGTTTTATAGTACAGTGTTGGTTTGTAGGTCTCCAGGTATTTTATCATAACTAGCCATCCAGTTATGTGACAAGGTTCTGTAAACCATATCAACGATCACCTTTGAAAATCCAAATTGCACTTTGGTGATAAACAACCAAGATAATCTATCATATGCCTTTGTCATATCAAGCTTTATCACTACATTAGGTGTTTTGGTCCTCTTTCTTATGTCCCTTGCTCGTAAGTTATAACACATGCTCTACAATGCTTCTTCCTTTAACAAAGCCTGCTTGATTTGGTGATATAATACCAGGTAATAGATTCACCAATCATCATGCAACACCTTGGATAAGATCTTATTGCTAAAGTTGTTCAGGCTTATTGATCTTACATCTGAAAAGATGTTTATCTTCTCCTTCTTAGGTAATAAAACCAGGATAGTGTATATGATGGACTTGGGAATATCCTGTCCAACAAAGAAAGCCCTCATTATATTGATCATCTTCTTTTAAAGTTTCTCAACCTGTTTGATAGAGCTTCCCTGTAAAGCCATCAGGACCACTACAACTTTCTCCACTCAGCTCAAAAACTGCCATTTTAATCTCATCTTTTGTTGTTAATTCAGTTAACTTTATGTGCTTCTCTTCATCAATCAAATTAGTAATGTGTTTGAGTAGGTTAAAATCTTCTGACATATGCTGCTCAGTTAATTGTTTCTGAAAGAAACTAATTGCCTCATCTGCTATCTCCTTGATGTCTGTCTGTCCCCTTCTGCATTGAATATCTGTGAGTCTTAGCTTCTTTCTTCTACCATTCACATAAGCATGGAAAACTTTGTGTTCCTTTCACCATCTTGAAGCCACTTTAAATACCTGTGTTTCCACTGTTTTTCCTCCATATGTAGATATCTTTGCTGAGTTTTGCTTGCACTTTATATAAACTTTTCCTTTTTGGAGGACTTGGATCTTCTTCAAATTGCCGTTGAAATATAATTCATTAAGTGTCTTTACTCCACTTCACTAGAGCTCTTTTCACCTTTTTCAATTTATGTTGAAAAACAATGAAGGGATTGCCACAAAACTCAGCATTCCAGTTCTCTTGAATCAAAGCTTTAAAAGTCTCATGTTTTGTCCAGAAATTCAAGAACCTGAATGGCTTGATATCTTTTCTGCTGTTTGTGAAAATTCTAACTCTAGAGGGGAATGATCTCAGGATTGGGAATGATTAAGGAAGTTTTTGATAACATATAATCTCCTTCTGTAGTTCTGTACTTTGTGGCCCCGTGCTCCTTCTGTAGTTCTGTACTTTGTGGTCCCGTGTCTTTGAGTTGTACCTCTTTAACATTTTGTACCAAGTCAGATACCTTGTCTGTCAATTGTGTCTCAGTTTTGTCACATCCTTTGGAGTTGCTCTATTTTCTGTTTGTTTACCAACTCCTCTGAATGGGCTGTTTTCTTGTTATTATCTTGTTTTTCCTTCTCCTTGCTTTCTACTGATTGATCTATCACTTTTATTTCTTCCACTTGATCATTTACCCCTTCTGTATTGATCACCAACTCCACAGTGTCCACTTTATTGTGATGTTTCTTTCCTTTGTTTGTTAGTCTTTCTCATTGTGTATTTCCTGTATATCTGTATTCTTATCAACTTGCTGCTTTTCATTGTCTATCTTTCCTGATGTCTCTTTTTGTTCCTGAGTAGGCTGTTGTGCTTCTTACTAGCCAGGTGGAACTCCCTGCTTTTGCTTGCCAAAAGATGCTTCCACCTGTATATCTCATGTTTTTATCTTATCATTTTGATATTGTAATGGCCTTTGTCTGAATTTGTTTCCTTTTACTTTTCCTAAATGTGGTAAGCAAGAATATTAAGCCAATCTCCTTGCTATAGATAGAATCCTTTTGTCTGCCTAACCTCCAACCGCTTCCATTTTAAGGGGTCTTCTTTTTCTTTTCTTTCTCTTCTCTCATATCACGTAAAATATGATGCTAGAACTGTTTCTTGGTTTGAAACGTATAGTGCTCTTTGTTCACACATCTGTACGTTGCATGCAGGGACTTGTCATGTTCTGGATTCGGAGATGTTTGGGCAAAGAATAGTAAGCAGATAAACATGAATAGAAAGCGTGCTGAGTTCTTTAGCAAATCCAGAAAGTTTGGTTCGGTTGGAGTTCCATACAGTAGCCCGAGCTCATCTGCATGGTCTGATTCTCCTGTCAAAGGTATTAGCTCTACTTTATATTTATTAGGGTACCACATTTATACTTGTCCAACTTACAATGGATGCTAAAGGTTCATGTGTGTGATTGACTGGAAGTTAAATGTCTTAATCCAATAGATAAGCAAGATATTAATACAATACATTATGTGCCAACTTAGGAAAGAAAATAAAGAAGGCTTGCTACAAATCTGCTACCCAATTATGGCTACATTACTAAGAATGATGTCTATATACATTTTGTAATACTCCCCCTCAAGTTGAAGTATAGATATTAATCACGCCTAACTTGCTACAAAGGTAATTAACTCGAGTCTCACTCATCGCCTTTGTGAGCAAATCAACTAGTTGCTCTCCTTTCTTCACATTGTCGGTGGAAATCAAGTTTTCTTGAATCTTACTATTTAGAATAGGAATAGGAACAAGAATAATATATACAATCCTACTTACAATAGGAATAGAAATAAAAATAGTATACAAAAATATACTTAGAAAAAGGATTGTATTGTAGTGTCTAGAAAAGGAGTCTAATGTAGTATCTATAAATAGAGTCTTAATGTAATAATGTAGATACGCATTCAATAATATGTTTCCTCGATATTTCTCACATGGTATCAGAGCCTCTACGATCTTGGTAAAGAATCAAAGAGCTTCCGCTACCGGCGGGCGTCTATTCCTCATTGCCACCCATCTGACCAATGATTATGTTAGCGAAAGTTGGGTCACCGTGTATCTGCCTGGTGACTATTGTCTCATATTTAATTTCCGTAGCCGATAGCACTATGCATCTTTTCGGTGACTACTTTCTTATATTTAATTTGCATAGTAATGTGCATTTTTTTGGAGCACTTTTTTACATCTAATTTGTGTAGCACCGTGTATTTTTCCAATGACTACTTTCTCATATCTTATTTGTGTAGCACCGTGCCATCTTTCTGGTGACTGCTGTTTCATATTCGATTTGTGTAGTACCGTGTCATTTTTTCGGTGACTACTTTCTAATTTGTGTAGGGTTGTACCATCATTTTGATCTTACACATAATTTCTCCTTTTCAGTAGGTCGTATCGTCAATTCGACCCTACCCATATAATTTCTATTTTTCAGTAGGATCATGCCATCATTCTACCATCATTCTAACCCTACTCATATAATTGTATTTCTCAAATTGTGACCAGTTTCAACCATCAAATTTAATAATCCGACGCATGAGCATGTTTCAGTCGATTTTTCGACGACTTTCTTGTTTAACATCGACTCATCTATTGATTCCAAGACGATCCAATTATTCTAGACCAGATTTTGAGCACTTTCTGGTGATTGCTGCAGTGTGAAGAAGTCTATATGGAGCAACAACCACCTAATTTTGTTGCTCAAGGGAAGTTTCGTAGCCTTGTATGTCGATTACGTAAATGGTCTGAAACAGGTTTCTCAAGCTTGGTTTGGGAAGTTCAACACCGGGAATTTATCACTCTGTGTTTGATAGACATAATGCATCAAAATTTAGTATTTCATGAGAAGACTAAGCACATTGAGATTGACTGTCAATTTTGTGAAGTCGAGTGATCAACTTGCAAATATCTCACTAAGCCCCTCATCGATCCTCGTATTAATTACATTTGTAACTAGCTAGATACATATAACTTGTATGCACCAGCTTGAGGGGGAGTTTAGAATAGGAATATGAACAAGAATAATATATACAATCCTACATAGAATAGGAATACCAATAGAAATAGTATATAGAAATCTACTTAGAATAGGATTGTATTGTAGTGTCCTAGTTGGAAAAGGAGTCTATTGTAGTGGCTATAAATAGGGTCTCAATGTAATAATGTAGCAATTTTTTGGGAAGCGAAAAGTGAAAAAAAGTGATGATGGCTCGCTGTGAAGCAAGAAGCAAAGCACACACTTTTTTCAAATAAAGCGGTATCTAGTATAAAAAAAAATAAATATTAAATAACTAAATAGAGGTAGCATATTCTTAGATTAAAAAGTAAATAGATAGTCAATAATCCTTACAAGTCATAACATATAAAACAAATACATAACCAAATCCCAAAGGATCAAACTCCTATTCTTCATTGTGACATTGAATAAGAAATACAACTTACTACAAGCAAAAATAGAAGAGTAACAGAACAGCAAAAAAACTAAGGAAAAAAATATAGAGACAATACAGAGCAGGAGCCAGCAAAACAAAAACAAAGAAGAAAAAAACAGAGCATAGCATTATAAACAGGGCAGCAGTAACTCTGTCACAGAACAACAACAAAAACAAAGGAAAAAAAGTACAGAGACAAAACATAGCAGCAGCCAGCAAAACAAAAAAAGAAAAACAGTGCAGCAGTCAACCAAAGAGAAGAAAAGAAGAAGAGAAAAAAATAGAGCAGAAGTCGACCAAAGAGAAGAAGAGACAAAAAAACAGAGCAATAGTCGACCAAAGAGAAGAAGAGATGAAGAGAAGAGAAGAAGAGAACTAACCTGTAGAGTGTCGCAGCAAGTCGACCAAGGAGGAAAAATAATTGGAAGGATGTTGCCCAAGTATACTTATATAAATTTAAAAAAAAAACTTGCAGAATTTTTTTAACCTTAACTAGCGCTTATCTCATTTAAGCGAGCTTTTTGTCGCCTTTGCTTTAAGCGCGCTTCTCGCTTCGCCTACTGAAGCGTTCTCTTTTTCAGTAGCACCTCGCTTCAAAGCATAAAAGTGCAGTGCTTGCACCTCGCTTCGCGCTTTAAGCACGCTTTTTGTCGCTTTTCACAACACTCTAATGTAGATACACATTCAATAATATTTTTCTTCAATATTTCTCACACTTACAAATAAAATGACAGTTAGCCTCAATATGTTTAGTTCTTTTATGATACACTAGATTTGAGGCAATATGATGATCCTTGCTTACTACACTAGCAACCAGGGTTTTGCTGGTGTATGGTGCTTCAAACTAGAAGTGAAGAAAGGTTTAATTAGCAACCACGTCGATAACAGGCAAAAATCGAGCCTGAACCACGAATGATCCTTACCTTGGACATCGTAGAAACCCCCCTTGGAGAGCTTATGGGTGAGTTATGTGAAAAAAATGATGAGAAATCAGCTTTAGATCACGTTTTAAGCATTCATAAACTTTATGCCTGCTTAAATCCACGGATTGGCAATTGGCCGTAAAACATCTACAGGCGTGAAACTTGTTGTGGATCCCACCATGGATTGTAAAAATTTTCCGATTCTGCAATTTCAGCTTCTCTGATCTTTTCTACGGTCAAATACACGGTTGTAGAACGACTTTTATGTCCGTAAAATCTCTCGTAGATGGCCGTATCCTTGGAAAAATCTCACTGTTTGCAAGGTGCTTCAATGTAGTCAAGATGTGATATATGGTCGAACACTTGGGTTTAAACTTAGGCCTTAAAGCCTTGCACTCCACCAATCTATGAACCAGAAAAGACCACATACAATCTTGAAACCCATTGTGGGTTGGTTCACATACATAAGCTTCAATATTGCAACTATATGAAGTACCTTTATACACTTAATAGTCTTAACCTTATGAGCTTCAAATACTCCTTCACACTTTCAAGTTATAGACTTTAATCGACGTTTCTTAATCACTTAGATATGCATTCAGATTCAGATGCTTAATCTTAATACAAACAAATGGGGCCTAAGTGTGTTTGGAAACGATTGTGTAATTAACTTAGGGACTACATGTGTTATTAATTATGCACCATGATAATTATACAATAACGTAATTACAAAGACATTTTTGTTTGCCATAATGTAATTACAATATGATTCCCGATGTCATATTTTACTGCACAAGTGTTTTTTTATTTTTAAATTAGAACCCCCAAAATGGGGGAAATTATAAAAAATTTCAAAGTTACATACAAAAAAATGGACCGACATCTGAACAGAACAAAAAGCAAAGAAAAAAGCCCACAACTATAAAAAAACTGGAACCCAAAAACCCCACTAGTTACTTAGGGCAGATTAGGAAAGGAGCAAAAAGTTCATGACCTCTCCGTCTTCTTCTTCCTAGCTAGCAGTTCCATGGCGTTCCTTGAGCAAAATCTTGGGTTATCCATGGTAGTGTTGAGCCTTTTTCACATCATCAGAGCTGAGGACAGCTTACATGTTTTATCTCCATAGCTGAAAGAAAGGAAAAACAGTGACATCAGAGATGCCAAACCGGTGAGATATGGAGTTCTCTTTGGATCCTTTTACTCTTTTAGACCCACAGCTGTTTGCTAATCATCAATCTTCTCTGGTTCTGACTTGTCAAGAGCTCAAATCAGAAACAGATCTGGTATGAAGACTAGGACAAATCTGTAGAGCCAACAGGTGCACAAGTGTAATTACATAATTGATTTTATTTTGTATTTTAGTCAATGATTAACTTTCAGAAGTTAAATAATTTTTTTTTTTCCAGATGAAAAACGTAAATAAGTTTCAGTGCGACAAATATGTGTTATACGAACTTCATAATTTGTTACATGCTTTATATTGAAAAAAGGTAGACAGGATTTTAGAGAGTACTTTTCTATAATAAATATTTACACTAATGGAAAAGAAAAATAGCAAAATACGAAAAATTAATTTTGAAGAACCAAATTTTATATCTTTTGACTCCCTATGGGATAAAGATGCCACCAATGAACAATAGGAGATAAGATTTGAAATATTAAGAACTCACAAAGAAATATGATAATAGCATAGAAAGTCACTGTGTTGATCACCACCATCAAAACACCGACCTACAAATTACTATACAGTAAACTAAAATCTGCTTGGGGAATAATAATAAAAAATAAAAATTAAGGAAAAAGGATAATAGGAAGAGTTGGAAAGTACTAGTATCTAGAAGGGAAGCACCATATTGGAAAGCATTTCACGTCGGAAATAAATGGAGGAGGAAGTCTTCTTTTTGCAAAAAGAAAAAGAAAAAGAAGGAAAAAGCAAAAGGGAAAAATATATTGGGAAAAAATAAAGATTTTCATAACGCATCTTGTAATTGGATAATGTAAGTACCACCAATTTTTCACACCCCCTTAGAATTTGCTTGAGGTTCTGGCTCCTCTACTGTGAGTCATCCCTCCATTTCCCCCGGTTGGCCCTTGTATGTCTTACATGTGTCCCCTTTAAAATTTAAGGGACCAGAGTTATTTGCTTAACTTCAACCCTTAGCCCAAGTTAATAATCATTCTCTGTCTTCTCCACTCTCCCATCGGATCCTCTCTCCTCTCTGCTGCCAGATAGTCGTCATCCTCTCACGTCTCACATATCCCAAATCATCTAAAGCATGAAGTTCTGATGTTTTCTTCAAATTCCAATATTTTGAAGGCTTGGGATTTCATTACATTGTAAATATGAGATGCAAAAATAAGGAACGTGGTTGTAAATTCTAGTTGAAAAATCCACACCGACATTAATTAGCCAAAAGGCATTTACTGTTGAGCAGTGTGGAAATTGGGAATGACAAGTTTGCTGGATGGACTTGTTTTGTGTGTGGATGCAGTTGGACCTTGTGTAGATTGTACATTAGATTCGTATCTTTTTAGTGGATTTGGTCCCCGAATTTGAACATAGGTTCGTTGACGGGAAGTCCATAGAGCTAGTGAGAATTCTCAAGAAGAGAAAGATAAATATAGCTTGTGTCCAAGAGACTAGGTGGTTTCCATGTGAAATCCTTTTCTTTTTTTGGTTTGCTTGTTCTGTTCACGATGATGGATTCTATTTGAAATCATACTCGATTCTTCTGAAGTTTCTTCTTTTCAAAATTCTTCCTTTGTACATGTAAAAAGCTTTGTGCTTTGAGAATGTCATTTTTGTTTGTAAAGTGAAATTGTGAATGTACACATCTACCATGTGTGATCATAAAAACATAATTTCTGAAACTGAGACCCTTACTAGAGCATAGATGGATTTTGGAAAGCAGGGAGGGGTAAAGTGGTTGGAACCAAAGGTATAATTAATGCAATGAACCTGAGAGAATAGTGATATTAACCTGGGTTAAGAGTTGTAGTTAAGCAAATAAATCTGGTCCCCTTAAATTATAAAGTAGACATGTCTAAAACATACAAGGGCCAACTGGGAGAAATGGAGGGATGGTTCGCTAGAGAGGAGTCCAATAAATTGGGCTCGTGGTGTAATTGATCTCTTGAATTATCAATGTTTTGTGGCTGTTTCATATTTTTGGATACCCCCAAAACTATAGTAATTATGTTGCTTCTAGCCATTTTCTGATGCAAAATATCCAGCATTGTGAGCTTGATATCCATGTCTAAAGTCCTACTTATCCCCCGACCCCCTCCCACACACACAACGGCCACCACATAAGAAAAAATTGATTGACCAATGTGTTGTGGGTTGCCTTAACGTTGATTAGGTCTTTTATGCTACTATTTTGAATGTGGTATATATACATTATATGTTCACCTTTTACTGTGTTTCCAACTTTATCAGTGTCAGACCATTTTCCATTATATTTTATCACCTTTTGCTGTTGGTCTCCTTGTTAGGGATTTGCAGATTGCAGCACTCAAGTTTCATTATGATGCTTATTTTGGTCCTTTCAGGTTTTTCAGATGGCAAGGGTAAAAAAGTGGGCGAATACTATTCAACTTTTCACAAGACACCTAACAGAAAGAGATTCTCGCCAAAGGAGTGGGAAGATTTCACGCAAGAGTCTACCAAGGAAGCTGTAGCTGAATTAACTTCGTCTCCTGAATTCACTGACTGGATCATCAAACATGCTGATAGAATACAGCTTCTACAAGAGGAGAGTTCGGATGAATCAGTTGGAAGCGGGTCAGACTCAACAGATGATAATGATGCAGAGAGTTGTAGTGGGCTTGGCTTGTTTAAGTGGCGGCATTGCTAGTAGCAACTTCCCCATATTCTGATCATGCGAGGCTTCACCTTTAAACCTTGATGGGAGTTCTACTCTCTTCCAATTAGCTCCACGCTTTTACCATTCAATTTTCTCCTAAGCTTAGCTAACAAGATTAACTATAGGTATCAGTAGCTGGTAACAGTTGTTGGAGCTTCATGCCAGATTTAGGAACTAGCATTGAGAACAATACTGGTAGAGTTAAATGTGTGTCTATAAGAACTGTACATATTTATTATTCAAGTTCATCAATGTTCTTTTGTATTTTAGTGTTTCATCTTCAACATATCTTTTCACCATAACATAAGATTCATAGATTAGCATTGCAGTTATTAGAATTTATTGGTGGAAAAAGAATAACGATGGATTTCTATAGGTCTGATGACCTAAACCACCCATGAGATTAGAGAAACTTGAAGGTATAATCGCAAAAACCACAAGACAAACATGAAATAGATATGAGCAGTAAAAAGATATGCATTATAAGACTAACTAGTACCTGTCTGAATTTTGTGCGGTTATAAGAAAAAAATTAAATATATTTTTATAATTAATGTCACTATTTGATAAATATATGAATAAATAATATAATAAAAGAGAAACACAAATTAGGATACGATTTTGATTTTACTTTTTCCGAAACAATGTTAAAAAGAAATTCTCATATTGATAAAGAAAGTTGAAAACATAAATGTTGATATGAAAAGCTTCAGTTAATTGACAATCTAATTATCATAGTTTTATACTAAATTCAATGATTCTAATAGTAATATTATTGGTTCAACCAACAATATCAAATCTACTCAATCATAAATTACGTGACTTTCTTTTTCTATAAATGCCACAATAATTAAAATAAATAAATAAATAAATAAAGATACATTTGTGATAAATCATAGTGAGAAAGAAATACTTGTATTATATTCGAACATAGTTATGCACGAAATTCAAAAGTTAGGGATATTTTTTCAATGTTCGTACAGACACTCATCTAATGCAATTTGTGTTCCATAAAATCCGTTAATATCAGAGTTTTGTATTTGAACTCTCATTCTTGTAGAGGACATTGCAAGATGAGAGAATTAAGTTGCAATAATGTTAGATTACGACTGAGGTTATATTTTTACAATAATTAAAAAAACAAATTAAACAAATAACGTAAATTGAGATATAAAAGATAAGTCATGATGTCATATAATGACTTGGTGGATCCTTACCTACTCCAATTGTATACAGATTATCAAAGAGCGACGATAGCAAAATAATTTTTAAAAATAATACATGTATGCATTGTTGAAGATAGGACAATAAAAAGTTTGACAACATAAATACAGTTATTTATATTATTAAAACATTTTTTTTGGTAACAACTGTGAAACATTATTACTAGCACTCATCAATCATATCATATAAAAGAGAGCCCTAGCCCCGCCTACGTGGCGCCACCACAAACAAGGATTTCCTTTTAATTTATTTTATTTCCAAGACTAGCCTTCCCCTTTCATGAAGAGTTGTGACTTTTATGAAGAGTTGCGACTTTTATGAAAAGTTGTGACTTTTATGAAAGGTTGTGTCCTTTCTGAAGGGTGTAACTTTTCCAAAAAAGTTGTGACCTTTCCGATAAGACACAATAAACATTTGTTCACACTACCCTTTGTTGTCTATAAATAGGGGAATTTCCTCTCATTTTAAAACAACGAAAATTTTGAACTTCTTCTTCTTCTTTTGGACAATTAAATATTTGTGTACTTTGCTCCTGTTGAATGACTTATTGACACCATTGTTTTTGTATCAATACACTCGTGAATAAAATTGTTCTATCCTGAGAGAATCTATTCCTTTAAACCTCGGGTACTAGAGGGGAATAATTTCCTTAAGGGGACACTGTGCATTCAGTGGGCTCGATATTTTTCATTTTGTTTCATTTTATTGTTACAGATCCTAGTATGTTTTTTACAGTCATTAATTTATGTTTATATTATTAATTGTTATTTTTTAGTACATGCTTTAAACTTTGTTGTTTTTTTTCCTGCAAAATTATTGTATAAGTATTTGTTAGTACAAATTAAATAACGAACGTTAATTGAATATTCAAGTATGTTTTCTCTACTGGGATTCTTGAAGGCGTACAATAATAAATGCCCTTACAAATCTCTAATTTCTTCATCAACAACGTCATTCCTCCAAATACAAGGGCGGAATTTTGTGTTCTTTAGAAAATCCTCTGAGAGTTAATAACTTTGCATGTCCATAATTTTTTGGTTTTTATGTTGTGGTTATCTATTTTTACAAAATTTTATCAGTGGATATTACGAGTACTTTAAGAATTGAAGGTTGATTGAAATGTTAGTTAATTTTTTGAGGTATGTTATTTCAAAACATGTGAACTTTTCTGGTTAGAATGATTTGTTATCATCATTGTATATATCATAGTTTACTCCCTTTAATGTATGATTTTTCTCGCTGTTTTCTTGTCTCCTTAAAATTGTACTGATTATTTTTCGTTTGGTATGTATATGATCTCGCTTGGACAAACCTTTCGTCCTTTTAATGCTTTTCTTTTTTTCCTTCTCATTTGGCTCTTCTAAATATTTTTGGTGTGAGTTATGACTATTTTCGGCAAGCTTAATTTGAAGGATATGAAACAAAACCTGCTCTAAATAAAAGTAATATCTTAAGCTACAAAAGATATGTCTATTAACATAGATTTGTTGTCCTTCATGTCCCAAGTCATTGCTGAGCGTTTGAGTTATCTAGGTTAGACTCATTTTTTATTTTTTAATGTTCGAGAATATTTCTTTAACATGAGTCTAGAATCCAACATTGTGATTTACTTGTACTTTCATAATGCAACAATTATACATACATATTTCTGAAAAAGTCGTAAAGTTGCATTGATGAAGCATCTAGAAGGGCCTTCAGAGCAGTAGTTTAATAAAGAATGAATTTCTAAAAGGGTCAACAATATTATTTTGCTGTTGTTTCAAATTTATTTTTCTCCTTCTATAAATTTTGTTAGAGTAACAAAGTAACAATAACGAAAAATGGTGAATGTTTGACTCATACAAGTAGATTGTCTCTAAAAAAAATTATTTATGTTGTTGTGGTGTACATTTATAACAGCCTTAACTTATTTATAACTAATATTGATTATCGAAAACTTTCACCTATTTTTTTTCAAAAGGAGTTATTCTAACCATAAAATTATCAGATTCTATATTTTTCATGTACAAAAAAATAGAAAAAATGATGTTCATCGCTACATAAAAACATCACTTAGTTTTAACAAGACAATTATATCATCACATATATTATGATAAATTATGTAAAAGAAAAAAATGATTAGATATGAAGATGCTTTTAATCATTCATTATATTTTTACAATTCTTGAGATATGTTATAATGTCAAATTATTTAATTTCTATTGAAATGGTATTAAAACCTACTAAAAGTTACTTTTTTTTTTCTTGTAACAATTGATTATTAGAAAGGTTGTTCAAAAGCTTAGAAAGATTATTTATACCTGCGCGAAGTACGGATAAATTACCTAGTATAACTATAAAATAAAGAGCACCCAACTCCTGGACCACCTTAAGATTGGTGCCAGGAAATCAAGCCTCAAGCTAAGACAATTATTAAAATATTATTATGATAATTATTATAAATAAATTGGAGTAATAACTCTCCATAACTCCTTCTTTGATGTGGAAAAAATTAAAAAAAAATTATTTACTTTCAATAATAATCAATTTAATACACATTAATCATATATTCACATTTATTATGGTAAAAAGGAAAAAAGAAAACACATGACTTGTTATTTTAAGTTGTGTCTGAATATCTGAAGTTTTGATGATTGAGCAAACTTTGGACCTGATCCTAACGAAATCGAGAGTTTCGTACAGTAAAAACTATAGCAGTCAAAAGCTTGGATATGCAAAACCTATTGTGGTTGGTGTGTGTCTCCCACAACACAATAGACTCTCATCCAATTTGCTTTGTGTGTTTGTGCCTATCCTATAATATGTTAATTCTCCATTGACACAAAGCAAGTTTCTGTAAAAAAAGAGAGGATATTTTTCAAAAGCAAAAGCCTTTGTCAACGGAATATTGCTCAAGACCAGCAGGAGGACATTTATCATTTCTCTTAGTTATTGATAGGGTTTATATTTAAGTGGTTAAACATGTAAGATCTATTCCTAAGTTATAAAGGAATTAGATCGTTTGAAGTTCTTATAGAGCTTACCAATTCTTAGCTAGAGTTAGCTATATCGGGTTGTTGAAGTTTAAATCAACTAGAGTTAGTTGGTTCAGTGTGCAATAAAGTTATTGCTTAATTTTTTGCTTGTAGTAGAGTTGTTACAGTAAGAGGAAGGGATTAAAGTTGTAATTCCTAGGTTACAAGAGTTTTTAATCTGAAATTATACTCTGTTTTGAGTGAAATGGAGTTAGGATTGAAATCTTGTGAGATAGGTTGTGATATTCTCTACCCTTGAGCAAGGGGGTTTCCACATAAAATTCTTGTGTTTGTTTTACCTTGAGTTATTTACTTTCTGCGCTTATATTCTGCCAAGGAACCTGGTCCATTAACTATTACTGGACGCATACATTCTATCAATTGGTATCAGATCCTAGGCTCTCTATCTGGTTAACACCAAGAGAAAGATTCCTATTGTCACGACCTAAAGTACCCCCTAGACGTGACATAACGCATAGGACCTCGAAAGGGCCCTACACAAGCCACTTAGTATACATCATACAAGATAATAGAGTTTAGGAGTTTAAAAGACAGTTTATATCATAAAGAGTTTGTCCAAACGAAGCGGAAGTCTTACATAGTCTCGAAGCCATATATTACGTCAAGAGTGATTGGGACGTAACCTATACATCACATAAAATATCAAAAAAGTAAAGACGATAAGCAATAAAGGTTTTGTCCTCTGAACATGAGGACTCACCACTTCTCAAAACTACTAAAGTGATCATTAGCCACGAGGATGCAGAATCAGAGTGTCGGACCCTACATTTTGAAAGAATGTAGGAAAGAGTATGTGTTAGTATAAAGAATGTACCAAATATGATAATAATGCATAAAAGTTACCAAATAATGTTAAAAGGACTTTTCTGATATGCAAAGACCAAGTTAAAACATAAGATAAGAGACTAGAAGCATAATTATGATCATGGTCAATGCAAGTGAAAATCATCTTAGAACACATGTGAGATACTTCTAGACGTAACATTAGTTCATAATTATTGTGGGAAGTAGCCTTTAAATGAAATATAGACCATGTGAGCTATAACATGGAATCTGATGTCTACCCCACACCGAAAAGGGGTTTCCTTTCTTGCAAAGGTAAGAACCATAACTTCTAACTTAAGTAGATCCACTAGCTAATGTCTATCTAAGACAACCTATGGTGGCACATAGTTTATGGGACATGAGTAATCTCCTCTTCTCCACTCAGTGCTAAGCATAAATCCCACAAAAAAGTCATTAGTCTTTACTTGTCTTATCATTAAGATACATGGGTAATCACCGTTTGTCTTATTATTAAGAGACATGGGTAATCGTCGCTTGTCTTATCATACATGAAAGGCACATCAAGTAGTCAATCCAATCTAGGTTTCATTAGATATAGCTCCTAAATCTTGATTCAAAGTTGAGAAAAACCTTTCAACTCTAAGAATCCATATGTGAGAAAACCCTTTCACAACAACAACAACAACAACAACAACAACAAAAACATTTATGCTTCATCCTCAAAGCCATCTTAAATCATTTTCATCAATTTCATAAAGAACATGCATATCTTCATAAACTCATCTTTCATAGTTCAAATCCACATTATATCATCATAGCTTAGAAAACATGGGTTATGCATGGATGTCTCCAACATAGGTAGTGTTCCATTCTTTCTTGGATTTAATGAGGCTGGCAATTGCCCCAACTATTGCTCCAACCACTTGATGGACGTCGAATGTGAGTCAATGATCTGACTCATACTAGACATTTTTCAGCTCTTTCACTCCCACATTTGTAGATTAAACCTTCCGAAGAACCTTAGCTAACATGTCATCCATCTTGGAACCGCTGGAACTACTACCTGTTCGATTTCGATTACCTGAAGGTACATGCACACTACTCCATTCATTTTTATACCTCTCATTATTTTTCCTGTTACCTTACTACCGGTTACCTGGTCTATCATATTGCCCATCTCTTTGATAATTCCGACCTTGATTTTCAGAAGTATATCCTTGGTTGCCCGAGTTATAATTCTGAAAACCCCCTGGTTTCTCAAGTACTTGGTCTCCTCATCTACGTCAAAATCCTACTCTTCATACCTATTAACAACACCGACAACCTTTACTTTTTTTGGACCCAACATGATGTGCTTCGTGAGCATATCCATCTAATGCTCACATGTGTGCCATGTCTTGGTCCCTCTCTTCTTCTCTCTTCTTCTCTCTTCCTTTGCTCAGTTGAGAGTTCAAAAGTGAACCCAAGATCTCCTACCTCTGCATCTCTAGTGTGCCAGACTCTGTTGTTCTTAGAGACTTCATCCATGATTGACATAATCTCTGGAAATGGCTTCTCCATGAAGGATCCACCATGTACTGCATCCACAACCGGTTTAGTCAAAGTTTAGTGACTTGTAGAATTTTTGCTTTAAATGCCTTTTAGTGAGGCTATGGTTTGGGTACTCTTTAAACTTTTGGCTAAATCTCCACCAAGTGTCATGCATTGCTTCACCTAGTAGTTGCTTATGCCCCTTATCTCGTCCTTCATCTACAACTCTTTTGCTTCAGGGAAGAACCTCTCCAAGAATGCCTCCTTAGTTTAGCCAAGTCGTAAATGAGGTGTGAGGCAACTCATTTAGCCAGTTTGTTGCTTCCCCATTCAAAGACAACGGAAACAACCTCAGCCTCATAGCATTTTGGCTAACTCCAATAATCTCCGCTAATTTACAAATAGCCACAACGTTCATCAGGTGTTGGTTGGCATCATCACCAGCAGCTCCTCTGAACATTCCTTTCAAGTTCAGCAGTTGGATCATTGTGCTAGTGGTGGTGAACTTTACTCGTCAGGTAGCATTGGCAATACTATCGCTCCAGTAGCTCCAGCCCCATCCAAATCTAGATCGTCTTCTTCAAAGATCATATGTGCCTGCTGTTGGATCCGGCCCTTAAAGCTAGTGGTTGGTGGTAAGGAGGATCTATTTCATCTATTCTTTCATACTCCTTTACCACCCTAGATGAGTCATGAGCATTTTGCTAAGCACCTCTAGAAATGGTCTCATCATCTTGTCTCTGTCTCTAAGCTTCGAGTTCTTGTGCCACTACTAAAAAATTGCCAAAAAGAGACGGACAAAAGGTTCGCAATTTGTCACTTTTTTGGCCAAAAGCGATGGAAATGCGATGCAATTATGTCCGTTGCTTTTTGGCTCGACGCTTTTCCAAAAGTGACGGACCACGTCGCATTTTTGAATTATTCTTTTTTTGAATTTTTTTTACAAAAGCAACGGACTCCATCGCTATATTTTAATTTATTTATTTTTAAATTTCTAAAAGGCGATGTAGTCCGTCACTTTTGAAGAAATTCAATTTTTGAATCTGTCCATCGCTTTTCTAGAAATTATTTTTTATGTAAATCCAAAAAAGCGACGGACAAAAGGACCCTGTCTGTCGCTTTTCTGGGTTTTAAAAAATTAAAACCTAAAAAAGCGAAGGATAAAACCATGTTGTCCGTCGCTTTTTCTACATTTTTTTTACAGCAGAAATTGCCAGGCTGCTGCCCACCTGCAATTCAATTCAATTGATCTATACTATTCAGCCCAATCAAACACACAATTATAAACAATCTACACAAAACATAAAACAAGAAACTTAAAATAACATTCGAAAGTATCCAAATCAAAATTTAAAGACTTATAAAGTCTTTCAAAATTACAAAAAATTCATAGAAGTTCACCGATGTAAACTAGGGAGTGGGTCCTACACAATCATCCTCACTATCAATCCTGTAATTGTCGCTTTCCTCGGGAGCCGAAGTAGTAGTTCCACGAGCGAGGTTCATCACTTGTTTTTGGATTTGCTGAACGGTCTTGCTCATGCTTTCTTGTTCAGCTACTTTTCTCCGCTCCGACTCTGCCAGTGCTGTTGTAAGTTTAGCTATTTGATGGAACATAGCATCAACCTGAACACCGTCAAGTGCCTCAGCTTGACTTGACGATCCAATTCCTTCTAAGCTTGACTGGAGTCGTCTTACATTATTTCGAGAGCCTAGATCATAGACTTTACATTTGTGTGCCCCCCTTACCACTTTTTCTTTCTAGATCTAGGTGGAAAGTTCAGTGTCATTTCGACCGAACTATCTAGATTCTCAGTGACGTAATGCTGAAACTCATTCTGCGTATTAAATATAAAAATTGACATCAATATATATATACATATCATAAATATATTCACGATTAATTTATATATTATTCATATTAAATAACTTACAAAAGTTTGTTTGGTTCTTTCCTCCACCCACACGTCCGGATAGGACTCATTTTCTTTCTTCCTGACATGAGTCTTCTTGAAAACCTCCGGTGCAATAGGAGTGCGTCCTAATTCTTTTTCCTAGAAATAAAAGACTGAAATTTATAACGATATATATATGAATCAACTAATTATTTATTTAAAAGTTTGAATTAGTACTAATTACCATCTCTCTTGCAATTGTTCCAACAGACTTTGCACCTCTAATGTGCAATGAGCCACCCCTAAAACTGTCTCTAGCCTTTTGCCTTGGTCTAATATTGCCTTAAACTTGTCTGTGTTCCATTACCGATCCAAATCATCAAAAACATGCATTAACATCCAATCCGGACGTTCAACACTATCCCAAACTTTCTTTAGCCAGGCAGACAGTCTGGTGGATGCCTTCCTCTCAAATGTGGTCGAAAGGACATGATTGTGCCTCGGCTCCCAAGTACACATAGTCTGAATAAAAAAATTGAATAACATTAATTAGATCGATAGTGAAAAAAAGTAAAGTACACTAAACTTAACTAAAAAATATATACCTTAAAGTTATTAAACATCGCCTAGCGTATACTGTTTGGGATCTCGCCCCAAGAGTGATAAACATGTGTATATAGTCTCCTAACACAATCTTTTAAATCCCAGGCAGCATCCTTTGCCGGATGCCACCTGCAAAAAATGTAATAAATATGTTAGTTCATGAATAATATATTAAAGTATAAGAAATAAATAAAATAAACTAACAAATAGATAACAAAAGAAACTTACGATGATCCATCTGGCTCAATCATGACTTTACCAAGTCTGTCCTTCTAGCCAGGAACTAGAGGAAGCATCTCATCTGGAGTAGCACTAGGTGTAGCTGTAGATAAGGGTGATACATCAAGATGCACATAACGCTGAGTCAATGAAGGCGTATCGCCATAGCATCTGACTGCTCGCTACCAGAATCTCTAATCCTCATGGTAAATAACTGAGGAGATGCACCTGCTGATAAGGGTCATCCTCGACGAATAACATGTAAAAGTAGGTCCTCGTAGCATACTGAAGGCACTGCCTGTGAAGTAGAGGAAGTACCTACTGGTCGACGGTAATTAGGATAATATTATCGAGGATCCGCCGTACCAAACAGAACAACAAGTATATGAGTATTATGGCTGATGCGCTCTGGCGTAGAAGAAATAGATCTTGCAATATCCTCAGGATCTATGGGTCTCCTAGACTTCTTCTTTTTAGCCTGTTTAGTCTGGCTAACTCCAAAATGCTCGTAATACCTATCACTATCACCGCATGATGACATCTGTATGCAAATTTGCATGTATAATATATATAAAAATCATAAATTCAATAAAATTAGCAAAATACTCTTACATATATATACTAGCTAGCTTTCATTCTACACTATTCCCCCTTTCTTGTTTCAATTCTATCATTCTATCATTCTCCCATTCTTCCTCCTCAGTTGTTTCATTTTCATTATCGTCCCATTCTTCGTCATCAAATGATTCATTTTCCTCATTCTCATATATTTCTTCCTCAACATTCAGTATCTCATCATCATATACTTCTTCTAATATGTTTTGAGGATGTTGTAGTGTGGTTTCCAATTCAACATCAACTTGTTGTTAAACAATTGCAACATCATTTTGATACGCCACATCTAAGACATTGTCAATTTCAATTCTTCCCACATGCTTACTTTTTATAACAACCCACCAATCAGCTTTGTCTCTATGCAATGAATATGAAGCGTAATACACTTGTTTAGCATTTTGTGCAATAATAAAAGGATCATAACTTTTGTATTTCCTGGTGTGCTTAACTTCAATTATATTATGTTGATTATCCACCTTTGTGCTTCTATGTGATGGGTCAAACCACTCACACCGAAACAATACAGTCTTCTGCTTAGGCCAACCTGAATACCTCACTTCAATAATCTCTTGAATGACACAATAATATTCAATAGTTTGACAAGTACCATCAACATCACCTTGTTTGTAGACACCATTATTATTTGTTTTCTTGTTCCTAGAAACTTCTTCAGTTTGAAACTTAAAACCATTAACACAATACTTATTCATTGCCAGTACTTGAGATTCAGGTCCAAGTGCTACTTCTTTCACTAATTGCAAATGTTGGACACTTGATTATTCATCGTAAACCTATGTGATTGTTATTTCAAGTAATATAATTTAGTATAACATGAATATATTATTAAATAATTAGTGATTGCACACTTACATAGTTCCTCAGCCATTTGAATTTTTTTGTATAGATGGCTTCATTACCCCATGTGTTTACTAACAAGCTGATCATTTTACATTCAAGTATTTCGTTAGTTAATGATCACTTATTAGTATGTAATTTAATAACATATTTTTAACACGTACTTGACATATGGTTGAATCTCTGGACAATTAAGAAAAATATGTATCACAGCTAATTGCATTTCCATATTAGTGAAGCCTCGCTTTCCACGTTTTTTAGATCCTCGACCATTTTGATTAAAAATTGATATCGGTGGAAATAAAGGATCAATATCGCTTTCATCATTGCGATTGGGCCTGTTTCTCCTACATGACACATCATCACCAAAGTAATAAGAATAAAAATCACCATTTTCTTTCCCAATATGACCTTTAACAAATGGTCCTTCGATCCTTTCCCTTTGCTTAATCGTTTGCTTCAAACTGCCAATTTTTCTGCATTTATATATGTATATATATGTTAATATATAAAATACTTGGCGAATATATATAACTTAGTGAATATTTCAAATGGATACATTCATCTTGTTTGAACCGGACCTCCGAGGTGGGCCTCTTGTACAAGGTGAATTGGAAGATGCTCCATCACATCAAAGAAACCACATGGAAATATCTTCTCCAACTTAGTAGTAGTAACAAGAATATTTTCCTCCATCCTGTCTAAACTACTCTCCAACAACTTTCCAGAACACAAATCTTTAAAAAAAAGACTTATCTTTGTGATTGATTTCCATATCCTTTCGGGTAGATGACTAAAAGCGATAGGAAGTAAAGTTTCCATGAACACATGACAATCATGACTTTTCATACTTATTAATTTTCCTTCATTCATATCTGTCCGCTTTCCTAAATTCAAAGCATAGCCCTCTGGCATCCTCAAAATTTTAACCCACTCAATAATTTCACGTTTCTCATCCAATGTGAATGAAAAGCTGGCTTTGGGCTTAACTATTTTACCATTCTGTAATTCCTGCAGCCATAACTCTTTTCTCCTACAATATTCCTTTATGTCCATTCTAGCTTTTGGATTGTCTTTTGTCTTACCCTTAACATCCATCACTGTGTTAAACAAATTGTCAAAGTAATTTTTTTCAATGTGCATCACATCAAGATTATGTCATAGTAGATTGTCCTTCCAATACGACAACTCCCAAAATATGCTTTGTTTGGTCCAATTATGTTCAACACCATATCCAAGAAGTCTAGAAGGTGAAGCTTCTGTAACTTTAGGTAATTAAGAAACTCTCTCCCAAATTTGATGCCCTGTGAGTAATGGAGGTGGGGGGTCACTTTCAACCTTATTTTTCCTAAATGCATTTTTCATCTTTCTAAACTCATGGTCCATTGGCAAGAACTGGTGATGACAATCAAACCATGTATTTTGTCTGCCATGCTATACGAATATGCTAGCTTTCCAACTATCATCCAACCAGACAACATTCCGTATGCAGGAAACTCATTAATAGTCCACATTGAAAAAAGCACGCATAACGAAATTTTGCTTAGTTAATATATCATAAGTCAAAACGCCTTCAAACCACAATTGTTTGAGCTCATCTATCAATGGTTGTAGATATACATCAATCAAACTTCTTGGATTACGGGGACCTGGAATAACACAACTTAGAAAGATGTAGGGACTGGTCATGCACATTTTAGGAGGAATATTATACGGAGTAAGAAATACTGGCCAGTATGAATAAGGCGAAGCATTATTAGAAAATAGCGTGAAACCATCTGAACACAACCCTAATCTAACATTTCTTGGTTCACTAGCAAAATCAGGATATACATTATCAAAATGCTTCCATGCTTTACCATCAGATGGATGAGACAAGACACCCGGCGACCTTCTATATTCACGATGCCATCTTATATGTGGGGTAGACCTCATCGATGAATACAACCTCTTTAACCTAGGAATGAGAGGTAGATAATGCATCGCCTGAACTGGGACCCTCTTTCCAGCCGAAGTCCTCTTATAACGAGCATGTCCACAAAACTTACAATTTTCTAATTCACTATCAGTCTGGTAAAACAACATGCAACCATTAACACAACAATGAATTCTGTCATACGTTAATCCTAACTTAGACACTAAGCGCTTTGCCTGATAGAAGTTCTTTGGTATGTTAAACTCCGAATTAACTAGTTCATCCAAAAGATCAACCATTGAGTCCATAGCCGCAGTAGGAACATTCTAATCTGATTTAATATTCATTAATCTAACCGCAACTGACAAGGCAGAATACGGACTCCCTTCACATATTGGACGACTAAACTCTTCCAATTGATCATAGAAGTGTTTTGCTTCTTCATTAGGAGCTTCATCAAAATATTGTTCCGGTTCCATCCCACCTTGAACCTCGAAAGCATCATTGATCATTTCATGAACCTTATCATGTTCAACTCTAACTTGTTCAACCCTAATTTGGCCATGTGGTGCAACCATATTATATACATCAACAGGCATCGAATTATAAAAGATACCATCCAATCCATCACTTTCTCCATGATCAATCCATACAAAATATCTAGGCTTAAATCCATTACGGTACAAATGAACCATAACTCTATCTGGTTTTAAAAAATTTAAGCACTTAGATGCACTACAAGGACACCTAACCAATCCATTATTCTTGAAAATGTCAAGTGTCATTGTATGTTCAATAAAATTTCTAACACCATCAATAAACTCAAGTTTCAAACCAACACCAGTTTCATAATGCATATTATACATCCACAACCGATGATCCATCTATAAAAATATAGATATTCAATTATATTATAAATAAAATTTAATAATAATTTTACTACATTAATTCATAATAATATATATTTATAATAATTACTTAAAATCCCAAATTCAAACTAGTAGTAGTCCTAAAACTAGTTTAGTATTGACTTAACCACATTATTTATTTCAACTTATTTAAACAACTTAACAACTTTAACTAGTTTAGTTTTGACTTAATACAACAACTAAATCCACCAACTAAATCACATTATTTAATTTAACTTATTTAAACAACTTAAGAACTTTATAACTTTAACTAGTTTAGTATTGACTTAATTCCAACAACTAAATCCACCCACTAAATCACATTATTAATTTTTTAACTAGTTTAGTTTTATTTAAACTAAACATAACATTATTTATTTTAGGAAAAACTCAAATTTAACTAGCCTCATTTTTGTTAAAAGTTTGACTTAATACAACAACTAAATCAACCAACTAAACCACATTATTTATTTTTTTAATTTATTTAAACAACGTCATTATTTTTTATAATAAAAAATCAAATTTTTAACTTTAACTAGTTTAGTATGAATGACTTAATTCCAACAACTAAATCCATCAACCTTTATTTTAACTTAAAACCACATTACTTAATTTAACTTATTTTAAACAAAAACTTAACGACTTTATAACTTTATAACTTTAACTAGTTTAGTATTGACTTAATTTCAACAACTAAATCCACCTACTAAACCACGTTATTTATTTTAACTTATTTAAACAACTTAACAACTTTTTAACTTTAACAACTTGACAACTCTTTAAAGCTAAGTGTCAACACTAGATGGACACAAATAGATCTTGCAAGAAAATCAATTTTGTCATCAATAGGATCAACTAGTGTTGGTACTTATGCTAAACAAACACATTATTCCTAAATTAAAGCTTAATATCAACTCTAGATGGATACAAATCGATCTTGTAAGAAAATCAATTTTGTCATCAATAGGATCAACTAGTGTTGGTAATTATGCTAAACAAACACATTATTCCTAAATTAAAGATTAATATCAACACTAGATGGACACAAATCGATCTTTCAAGAAAATCAATTTTGTCATCAATAGGATCAACTAGTGTTGGTACTTATGCTTAACAAACACTCGATGGACACAAAAAAATTATCACAAAATTAAAGCCAAGTATCAATACTAGATGGACACAAACACATTATTGAAAACAATTGTACTTGAACTTTAGAAATTTAGAAGCACCAACCTTATCTCCTACTTTGATGAAAGAAGCAATATAGTCTTGTATCAACTTTTTTAGATGTTGAGCTTCCTCAGTTGCTTAGCACGAAAAGTTCTAAAATTAGTTAAATATAAACTTCAAATCCAAGAATATTATATATATATATATTCAAGTTTTAATAAGTTCAAGTTTTTAATTCAAGTTCATATCTAATTTCTAAACTTAATTAGTTATATATTCAAGCTAATTAGTTCCAAGTTCAAGTTCTAATTTTAAGTTCTAATTTCAAGTTCAAGTCTAAGTTCAACTTCAAATTCTAAGTTAACGTTCTAAGTTCAAGTTCAAGTTCAAGTTCTAATTTCAAGTTCAATTCAAGTTTAATTCAAGTTCTAAGTTCAAGTTCAAATTCTAATTTCAAGTTCAAGTTCAAGTTCTAATTTCAAGTTCAAGTCTAAGTTCAACTTCAAAATATGCTTTGTTTGGTCTAATTAAGTTCAATTAGTTCAAGATCTACAAAGTTAAAGCTTAATTAATTAATCAATACTAATTAATTAAGTTCAAGTTCTAGTTAATTAGTTGATCAAAATTAAGTTTATATTAATTCCTAATTAAGTTTTCAAGTTATTATAAACTAGTTAAGTTTGGTATAGTTCTAATAAATTTATATTAAGTTCAAATTAATTAAGGTCAATAAGTTTTTCAAGCACTAAAAAATTCTAATTAAGTTCAACTAAAATCCAAGTTCTAATAAGAATAAAAATTAAGTTCTAATAATAAATTAAAGTCAGCAACATTTCAAGTTCATATTCCTAATTAAGATCAATTTATAGTAAATTCAAGTTATAATTAATTATAAGTTCTAATTAAGTTCACTACTAAAAAACTGCTAAAAAACGACGGAAGAAAAAGCGACGGACAGTGTCGCTCCAAAAAAGCGACGGACTGCATCTCTCCGTCCGTCGCTTTTTATTAAAAATAATTATTTATAAATTAAACAATAACCATGCTGTCCGTCGTTTTAATTTATTTTATTTTATTAATTAGTTTTTTAAAAAAGCGACGGACGGCATCTCGTAGTCCGTCGCTTTTTGGTCAAAATATCTAGTCAAACATTTTTAAAAAGCGACGGATAGCGTCTCTTAGTCCGTCGCTTTTTTTTTTGCAATTTTTGCTAATTAATTATTTTTTATAAATACCGACGCAGTCCATCACTTTTTATTAAAAATAATTATTTATTAATTTAAAAAAAGTCACGCTATCCGTTGTTTTTTATTAATTTTAATTGCTTTATTATTTTTTAAATTAGCGACGGACAACATCTTTATATCTGTCGCTTCTTGGTCAAAATATTTGGTCAAATATTTTAAGAAAGCGACGGACAATGTCTCTTAGTATGTCGCTTTTTGGTCAAAATGTTGGTCAAACATTTTTTTAAAAAAGTGACAAACATAGAGACGTTTTTCGACGCTTTTTTAAAAATATCTGCACTAGTAGACACTTTTTTCTCCATTTCTCCATATAAAAAACTAAATTGAAAAATATTTTGATTTAATTTTATTTAAATCATCATTCGGAGAATGGTTTTGTGTAAAATAAAAAACAAAAAATACTATAATACCGACTTCTAGATGTCGATAAAATTAAATAGTATGTAATAAATTAATATTTTCAATTAACTTTAAATAAATCGTCCTCCGAATGACGATTTTATATAAGTTAAAAAATAATTTAATATAAAATACCGACCTCCCGATGTCAATATTATTTAATTAACATGATTACTTTTTATTTATCTTAAAATTTAATATGATATCGACCTCATGAGGTCGGTATTTTTTATTATATCTAATTAATTTTAATAAAAGCAACATCTGGAGGTCGGTATGTTTAAAATATTCTTTTTAATCATAATTTTGCTATTGTGCATAATATTAAAATTTCATTTTACACCTACGATTAATTGTTCAAAAAGTGTAACAATTTTGTATACTTTTACAAATAAAATGTTAGAATTCATGAAATAAATAAAAAAATATCTATAATCCATATTTAGAGTATGAAACTACGTTGATATGAATTAGGAGATAATTATACTTATATTTATAGAGTAATGTACAAATCCTATCAGTCCGTCGTCTAATCATAAACTTAATATCTCATGTCATGATGTAGTAGAGGTACAGAGTTAACATATAATCCATTCCAGTATGAAATGCGAGATAGTAGTATTATATATGTTCGATCTTCAATGGATGTCAAGTGTAGTGATCACCTCCTAATTATGATGGCATGTAAAGGATAATTCATCGGAGTATGAAATACGTTGATTAATTACATATATATTCCTCGAGTAGTTTAACAAATTTAGATATGAAATACAGTATCAATTAAAGAAATACCGATGATCAATTCAAGGAGATTTATATATTAAATTTGATATTGATAAACTTTTATTGATCAATAAAAATAAATTTATATAATTAGAGGGTATATAATTTAAATTTATAAAATTAACTTGATCAATAAATTAAATTTATTAAATTAAAATTTTTTGATTGATGTATATATAGTTATATATATATATATATATATATATATATGGCCAAACACATATACAACCCCTCTAACTTGTCCACATTTTTCATTTTGACACTTTATCTTAGCCTTGTTCCATTTTAACACTTGAACTCCATTTTTTATGTTCCATTTTAACACGAAATACTATTTTTATGATTTATTTATTTTTATATATATTCTTCAATTTCAACTTCTTATTTTAAATCGACACGTGTCATTTAATTTTAGTTAAAAAATTAAACATTAACAAAAAAATAATTCTTTTTAAAAAATAATAATTTTTTTTTAAGAGTGTTATGTATTTTTGTGTGAAAAATAACCGACGAAATTGTGTTGATTTTCTTTCTTTAAAATCACTGACAACCTAACAAAGTCAGTCGAGTTTTAACATTGTTTAATAGTATTATTAGCAATGAACAAGAGTCTTTTTTTAGTAGTGTTATTAACTAAGTCAGTCGAGTCATTTTGAAGATGGATTTTTTTATTCGTATTGGTTTATATTAAAAATTAAAAAGTGAGTATTTGTGTTAAATTTAGATAGCCTAGATGATAAGAAAAAATAAATAAGTAGTGTTATTAAATTTGATTGAATGTTTAAGAAAGAAAATCAACGAACTTTTGTCAATTTATTTTCATGCAAAAATATAGAGAAATATCAAAAAATAATATTATTGTTTGAAATTTTTTATGTTCGTTCACGAATGTTTAATTTTTTTAATTAACAGGCACATGTCTATTTTTTTAAAATAAGAAATTGCAATTGAAGAACATAAATAAAGATAAATCATAAAAATTATTATAAGTGTTTAAATGTACAGAAAAAATGGAGTTTAAGGGTTAAAATGGAACAAGGCTAAAATGTATATGTATATGCAATTTTAATTAATAAAATCAACCTCAAAAGGTGAGTTTATATTAAAATAAATTAATAAATACCGACCTAAAGAGATCTGTATAATTAAATAATTATTTTATTTAGATAATATCGACTTCATGTTGTCGGTATGTTGACACCCAATTTTGACAGACCTATAACCCTTTCAAAAGTGCTATTTGGTTAAATACGTGTTTTTTTTTTAAATATTCTGAGTTTAAATTTTTAATTAATTTTGTCTAAAAATTATATATTTTAGTTTGCATGCTTTATAAAATTATCGTAAATATTATTAAAATATTTTTAAAATTATAAGTAAAATTCGGAATAATTATTTTATTCAAATGTTTTAAAATTTAAGTGATTTTTATTATATAAAATGTTATAATATTTATAGTATTTTAATTGGATAGCATTTCTTTAATTTTTCTCAAAATCATTTAATTTTTAGCCCGTTCTAATCTAATTCCTTTCAATTTTAGCTTTTTCCTTATTCAATTCATTGCAATTCTAGCCACCTCAATCCAATTTCGTTTTTCAATTATAGCCTCTTATATCAATTTTAGTTGCAGTTTTATCCATTCATTCATTGCAATTATAACCCTTTTTGTCCAAATCTTGAAACATTAGTTTAAATCTAAACTGTCCATCCTTTAAGTGAATCCTAGATCAAATCCTAGCCGTTCATCTTAACTAATTCAATGGTTCAAATTAAATCTACCTAACCTTCCTATTTTTGACCTAAAAAATGACCAAACCCTCTAATTTTGAAAACTCATCTCTTCTCTCCTTGCTCCCGTCGCCCTCCTCCCGCCGCCGGCCTCCTCCCGTCACCCTCCTCCCGCCGGCCTCCTCTCATTGCCCTCCTCCCGCCGCCCTCCTCTTCTCATCTCTTCTGTCCTTGCTCCCTCCCGTCTCTTCTCTCCTTGCTCCCTCCCGTCTCTCCTCTCCTTGCTCCCGCCCTCCTCTCCTTGCTCCCTCCCATCTCTTCTCCTTTAATTGAAGGTTAGAGTTTCATAATAGTATTTTTAATTTCTTTCAATTTGAGTATTGAATTTGTTAATTAGTGTATTGAATTAGTTTTTTTATTGATTGTTAGTTTGATTGATTGTTAGTTAGTAAGTGAATGATTTAGGGGTTTTTGATGGTTAGTTTGAATTAGGGATTATTTGATTGTTAGTTTGTGTTTGTTGTTTGTTTGAATTAGGGTATCTTAGGATTTGTTTGAAATTCGGTATTTCTTGAGTTAATTAGTTTGATTTTGGAATTGTAAGATTAGATTGAATTAGGGTATTTAAGGAGTTGTTTGAACTTAGGATTTTAGCACTAGTTAGATTTTGGGATTTTAGGACTAGTTTGAATTTGTGATTTTAAGACTAATTTGAATTTAGAATTTAGAATTTAGGACTAGTTTGAATTATTATTGAAGTTGAACTTAGAATTTGAAGTTAAACTTAGAGCTTGAACTTGAATTTAGAACTTGAACTTGAACTTAGAATTTGAACTTGAAATTAGAACTTGTTAAACTTAGAGCTTGAACTTGAATTTAGAACTTGAACTTGAACTTAGAATTTGAACTTGAAATTAGAACTTGAAATTAGAACTTGAACTTGAACTTATTTGAACTTGAAATTAGAACTTGAACTTGAAATTAGAACTTGAACTTGTACTAGAACTTGAACTTAGAACTTGAACTTGAACTTAAAATTATAATTTGAACTTGAACTTAGAACTTGAACTTGAACTTGAAATTAGAATTTGAACTTGAACTTAAAACTTGAACTTAGAACTTGAACTTGAACTTGAAATTAGAATTTGAACTTGAACTTGAAACTTGAACTTGAAATTAGAATTTGAACTTGAACTTAGAACTTGAACTTGAAATTAGAACTTGAACTTGAACTTGAACTTAGAATTTGAAGTTAAACTTAGAACTTGATGTTGAAATTAGAACTTGAACTTGAACTTAGAACTTTCAATTTGAGTATTGAATTTGTTAATTAGTGTATTGAATTAGTTTTTTTAACTTGAAAATTTTAATGTTGAACTTGAACTTAGAACTTGAACTTAGAATTTGTTTGAACTTGAACTTGAGTTAATTAGTTCAATTTTGGAATGGTAAGATTAAAATTAGGAATTTGATGTTTGAAATTTTAGAAGTTAAATTTTGAAGTTTAAATTTTGAATTTGAAGTTTGAACTTAGAAGTTGAACTTAGAATTTGAACATAAACTTGAACTTGAACTTAGAATTTGAAGTTAAACTTAGAACTTGATGTTGAACTTAGAAATTGAACTTGAACTTAGAACTTGAAATTTGAGTATTGAATTTGTTAATTAGTGTATTGAATTAGAACTTTATTGATTGAAGTTTGAATTTGAAATTAAACTGAGAATTTTAATGTTGAAATTAGAAATTATTAAATCTTGAGGATTTGCTTGAACTTGGTATTAAAACTTGAACTTGAACTTGAAGTTAAAATTTGAACTTGAAATTAGAACTTGAGATTGAACTAGAATGAATTTAAAACTTGTTTGAATTTAGTTATTTTAGTTGAAGTTAGAATTTGAACATGAACTTTTTAGAACTTGAACTAGAATTAGAACTTGAACTAGAAATTGAATTGAACTGAACTTAGAACTTGAAATTAGAACTAACTTGAAATTAGAATTTGAACTTGAACTTAGAACTTAAACTTAAACTTGAACTTGAACTTAGAATTTGAAGTTAAACTTAGAACTTGATGTTGAACTTAGAATTTGAAGTTAAACTTATAAATTGATGTTGAACTTAGAACTTGAACTTGAACTTAGAATTTTGAACTTGAAATTAGAACTTGAACTTGAAATTGAACTTGAACTTAGAATTTAGAACTTAAACTTGAAATTAGAACTTGAACTTAGAATTAGAAGTTAAAATTAAAACTTGATGTTGAACTTAGAACTTGAACTTGAACTTAGAATTTGAACTTGAAATTAGAACTAGAACTGAAGTTAAACTTATAACTTGATGTTGAAATTAGAACTTGAACTTGAACATACAACTTGAACATAGAATTAGCACTTGAACTTGAACTAGAACTTGAACTTAAAACTTGAACTTGAACTTAGTTATTGAAGTTGAACTTAGAATTTGAACATGAATTTGAAATTAGAACTTGAACTTAGAATTAGAACTTGAACTAGAAATTATAAAGTAGAACTTGAACTTGAAATTAGAACTTGAACTTGAAATTGAACTTGAACTTAGAATTAGAACTTGAACTTGAAATTAGAACTTGAACTTAGAATAGAACTTGAAGAAATTTAAATTTTTAGGCAAGCGAGGAAGCTCAACATCTAAAAAGTTGAAATTAAAACTATGAACTTCTTTCATCAAACTAGGAGATAATTTGACTTGAATTTAGAAGTTGAACTTGAAATTAGTTTTCAGCTGTTTGTGAACTTGAACTGATAATTGGCTTTAATTTGAAGTTAAACTGTAGAACTTCTTGTTGAAATTTGAGCTTGACAAACTTGAACTTGAAAGAATTAGAACTTGAACTTGAATAATGTGTTTGTTTTAGAATTAGAACTTGAACTTGATGACAAAATTGAGAATTAAAACTTGAACTTGAAATTAGAATTTGAATAATGTGTTTGAACTTAGAACTAGTTGAAATTATGACAAAAAATTGAACTTGCAAGATCTATTTAGAACTTGAAATTAGAACTTGAACTTGAAATTAGAATTAGAACTTGAACTTGAACTTAGAATTAGAATTAGAACTTGAACTTAAAATTAGAACTTGAACTTGAAATTTAACTAATTTTAGAACTTTTCATGCTATTTGTGTCCATCTAATGGAAGCTTTAAATTTAGAAATAAATATTTGTTACAAGACTATATTAGATTCTATTTGACAAAAAGATTTTCTTGAAAATAAGGTTAGTGTTGCTTCTAAATTTAAAAAGTTGTAAAAAATGTGGTTTTGTTGATGGATTTAGTTGTTTTCTAAACTAGTTAAATTTGTTGTTTCCAGTTAAATTAAATAATGTGGTTTTGTTGATGGATTTACTTGTTTTAAGCTAAACTAGTTTTATAAAGTTGTTTAAATAAGTTAAATTAATTAATGTGGTTTTTGGTGGATCCAGTGTTGTATTAAGTTTGTTAAAGTTGTTAAGTTGTTTAAATAAGTTATATTAAAAAATGTGGTTTTGTTGATGATTTTGTTGTTGAATTGTCAAAACTAAACTAGTTAAAATTGTTAAGTTGTTTAAATAAGTTGAATTAAAAGATCGTTTTGTTGATGGATTTAGTTGTTGGATTTAAGTCAAAACTAAACTAGTTAAATTTAGTTGTTTAAATAATATAAATTTGTTTTATTGATGGATTTAGGTGTTGGAATTAAGTCAAAAGTAAACTAGTTGTTATCATATTGTTGAAAAAATTAATTTTCTTGCAAGAGTTGGTGGATTTAGTGTTGTATTAAGTCAAAACTAAACTAGTTAAAATTGTTAAGTTGTTTAAATAAGTTGAATTAAAAAATGTGGTTTTGTTGATGGATTTAGTTGTTGGATTTAAGTGAAAACTAAACTAGTTAAAGTTGATAACTTGTTTAAATAAGTTGAATTAAAAAATGTGGTTTTGTTGATGGATTTAGTTGTTGGATTTAAGTCAAAACTAAACTAGTTAAAGTTGTTAAGTTGTTTTAATAAATTAAATTAAATAATGTGGTTTTATTGATGGATTTAGTTGTTGGAATTAAGTCAAAAGTAAACTAGTTCAAGTTATAGAGTTGTTTAAATAAGTTAAATTAATTAATGTGGTTTAGTTGGTGGATTTAGTGTTGTATTAAGTCAAAACTGAACTAGTTAAAGTTGTTAAGTTGTTTAAATAAGTTAAATTAAAAAAAAGTGGTTTTGTTGATCCATTTAGTTGTTGAGTCACTAAACTAGTTAAAAATTTAAATAAGTTGAATTAGAAAATGTGGTTTTGTTGATGGATTTAGTTGTTGGATTTAAGTCAAAACTAAACTAGTTAAAATTGTTACGTTGTTTAAATAAGTTAAATTAAATAATGTGGTTTTATTGATGGATTTAGTTGTTGGATTTAAGTCAAAACTAAACTAGTTGAAGTTATAAAGTTGTTAAGTTATTTAAATAAGTTAAATTAATTAATGTGGTTTAGTTGGTGGATTTAGTGTTGTATTAAGTCAAAACTAAACTAGTTAAAGTTGTTAAGTTGGTTAAATAAGTTGAATTAAAACATGTGGTTTTGTTGATGGATTTAGTTGTTGGAATTAAGTCAAAACTAAACTAGTTAAAGTTGTTAAGTTGTTTAAATAAGTTGAATTAAAATATGTGGTTTTGTTGATGGATTTAGTTGTTGGATTTAAGTCAAAACTAAACTAGTTAAAGTTGTTACATTGTTTAAATAACTTAAATTAAATAATGTGGTTTTATTGATGGATTTAGGTGTTGGAATTAAGTCAAAAATAAACTAGTTCAAGTTATAAAGTTGTTAAGTTATTTAAATAAATTAGATTAAAAAATGTGGTTTTGTTGATGGATTTATTTGTTGGAATTAAGTCAAAACTAAACTAGTTAAAGTTGTTAAGTTGTTTAAATAAGTTGAATTAAATAATGTGGTTTTGTTGATGGATTTAGTTGTTGGATTTCAAGTCAAAACTAAACTAGTTAAAGTTGTTACATTGTTTAAATAAGTTAAATTAATTAATGTGGTTTATTGATGGATTTAGGTGTTGGAATTAAGTCAAAAATAAACTAGTTCAAGTTATAAAGTTGTTAAGTTATTTAAATAAATTAGATTAAAAAATGTGGTTTTGTTGATGGATTTATTTGTTGGAATTAAGTCAAAACTAAATTAGTTAAAGTTGTTAAGTTGTTTAAATAAGTTAAATTAAAATATGTGGTTTTGTTGATGGATTTAGTTGTTGGATTTAAGTCAAAACTAAACTAGTTAAAGTTGTTACGTTGTTTAAATAACTTAAATTTAATAATGTGGTTTTATTGATGGATTTAGGTGTTGGAATTAAGTCAAAAGTAAACTAGTTCAAGTTATAAAGTTGTTAAGTTGTTTAAATAAATTAGATTAAAAAATGTGGTTTTGTTGATGGATTTATTTGTTGGAATTAAGTCAAAACTAAACTAGTTAAAGTTGTTAAGTTGTTTAAATAAGTTGAATTAAAATATGTGGTTTTGTTGATGGATTTAGTTGTTGGATTTAAGTCAAAACTAAACTAGTTAAAGTTGTTACATTGTTTAAATAACTTAAATTAAATAATGTGGTTTTATTGATGGATTTAGTTGTTGGAATTAAGTCAAAAGTAAACTAGTTCAAGTTATAAAGTTGCTAAGTTGTTTAAATAAATTAGATTAAAAAATGTGGTTTTGTTGATGGATTTATTTGTTGGAATTAAGTCAAAACTAAACTAGTTAAAGTTGTTAAGTTGTTTAAATAAGTGAAATTAAAATATGTGGTTTTGTTGATGGATTTAGTTGTTGGATTTATGTCAAAACTAAACTAGTTAAAGTTGTTAAGTTATTTAAATAAGTTAAATTAAAAAATGTGGTTTTGTTGATGGATTTAATTGTTGGAATTAAGTCAAAACTAAACTAGTTAAAGTTATTAAGTTGTTTTAATAAATTAAATTAAATAATGTGATTTTGTCAATACTAAACTAGTTTTAGGACTAAGTAAACTTATTATTAAATTTTATTTATAATATTATTGAATATCTATATTTTTGTAGATGGATCATCATTTGTGGATGTATAATATGCATTATGAAACTGGTGCTGGTTTGAAACCTGAGTTTATTGACGGTGTTAGAAATTTTATTGAACATACAATGACACTTGACATTTTCAAGACTAATGGATTGGTTAGGTGTCCTTGTAGTGCATGTAAGTGCTTAAAATATTTTAAACCAGATAGAGTTATGGTTCATTTGTACCGTAATGGATATAAGCCTAGATATTTTGTATGGATTGATCATGGAGAAAGTGATGGATTGGATGGTATCTTATATAATTCGATGTCTGTTGATGTATATAGTATGGTTGCACCACATGGCCAAATTAGGGTTGAACAAGTTAGAGTTGAACATGATAGGGTTGAACATGATAGGGTTCATAAAATGATCAATGATGCTTTCGGGGTTCAAGGTGGGATGGAACCGGAACAATATTTTGATGAAGCTCCTAATGAAGAAGCAAGATGCTTTTATGATCAATTAGAATAGTCTAGTCGTCCATATGTGAAGGGAGTCCGCATTTTGCCTTGTCAGTTGCGGTTAGATTAATGAATATTAAATCAGATTGGAATGTTCCTAATACTGCTATGGACTCAATGGTTGATCTTTTGGGCGAACTAGTTAATCCAGAGTTTAACATACCAAAGAACATCTATCAAGCAAAGCGTTTGGTGTCCAAGTTAAGATTGACGTATGATAGAATTCATTGTTGTGTTAATGGATGCATGTTGTTTTACAAGACTGATAGTGACTTAGAAAATTGTAAGTTTTGTGGACATACTCGTTATAAGAGAACTCCGGCTGGAAAAATGGTCCCAGTTCAGGCGATGCATTATCTACCTCTCATTCCTAGGTTAAAGAGGTTGTATGCATCGATGAAGTGTGCCCCACATATGAGATGGCATCGTGAATATAGAAGGTCGCTGGGTGTCTTGTCTCATCCATCTGATGGTGAAGCATGGAAGCATTTTGATAATGTATAGCCTGATTTTGCTAGTGAACCAAGAAATGTTAGATTGGAGTTGTGTTCAGATGGTTTCACACCATTCTCTAATAATGCTTCGCCTTATTCATGTTGGCCGGTATTTCTTACTCCGTATAATCTTTCTCCTGAAATGTGTATGACCAGTCCCTACATCTTTCTAAGTTGTGTTATTCCAGGTCCCCGGAATCCAAAAAGTTTGATTGATGTATATCTACAACCATTGATAGATGAGCTCAAACAATTGTGGTTTGAAGGCGTTTTGACTTATGATATATCAACTAAGCAGAATTTTATCATGTGTGCTTCTTTAATGTGGACTATTAATGATTTTCCTGCATACGGGATGTTGTCTGGTTGGATGACAACTGGAAAGCTAGCATGTCCGTATTGCATGGAAAATAGAAAGGCATTCACTTTAAAGCATGACAGAAAAAATACATGGTTTGATTGTCATCGCCAGTTCTTGCCAATGGACCATGAGTTTAGAAAGATGAAAAATGAATTTAGGAAAAATAAGGTTGAAAGTGACCCCCCACCTCCATTACTCACAGGGCATCAAATTTGGGAGAGAGTTTCTTAATTACCTAAAGTTACAGAAGCTTCACCTTCTAGACTTCTTGGATATGGTATTGAACATAATTGGACCAAACAAAGCATATTTTGGGAGTTGCCGTATTGGAAGGACAATCTACTACGACATAATCTTGATGTGATGCACATTGAAAAAAATTACTTTGGCAATTTGTTTAACACAGTGATGGATGTTAAGGGTAAGACAAAAGACAATCCAAAAGCTAGAATGGACATAAAGGAATATTGTAGGAGAAAAGAGTTATGGCTGTAGGAATTACAAAATGGCAAAATAGTTAAGCCCAAAGCCAGCTTGTCATTCACATTGGATGAGAAACGTGAAATTATTGAGTGGGTTAAAAATTTGAGGATGCCAGAGGGCTATGCTTCGAATTTAGAAAAGCGGGCAGTTATGAATGAAAGAAAATTGATAGGTATGAAAAGTCATGATTGTCATGTGTTCATGGAAACTTTAATTCCTATCGCTTTTAGCCATCTACCCGAAAGGATATGGAAACCAATCACAGAGATAAGTCTTTTTTTTAAAAAGATTTGTGTTCTGGAAAGTTGTTGGAGAATAATTTAGATAGGATGGAGGAAAATATTCTTGTCACTACTACTAAGTTGGAGAAGATATTTCCATGTGGTTTTTTTGATGTGATGGAGCATCTTCCAATTCACCTTGTACAAGAGGCCCGCCTCGGAGGTCCGGTCCAAACAAGATGGATGTATCCATTTGAGAGGTATCCATTTGAAATATTCACTAAGTTATATATATTCGCCAAGTATTTTATATATTAACATATATATACATATATGCATGCAGAAAAATTGGTAGTTCGAAGCAAACGATTAAGCAAAGGGGAAGGCTCGAAGGATCATTTGTTCAAGGTCATATTGGGAGAGAAACAAGTGATTTTTATTCTTATTACTTTGGACATGATGTGTCATGTAGGAGAAACAGGCCCAATCGCAATGATGAAGGCAATATTGATCCTTTATTTCCACCGATATCAATTTTTAATCAAAATGGTCGAGGATCTAAAAAGCGTAGAAAGCGAGGCTTCACTGATATGGAAATGCAATCAGTCGTGACACATATTTTGCTTAATTGTCCAGAGATTCAATCATATGTCAAGTAAGTGTTAAAAATATGTTATTAAATTACTTACTAATAAGTGATCATTAACTAACGAAATACTTGAATGTAAAATGATCAGCTTGTTTGTAAACACATGGGGTAATGAAGCCATCTATACAGAATTTTCCAAATGGCTGAGGAACTATGTAAGTGTGCAATCACTACTTATTTAATAATATATTCATGTTATACTAAATTATATTACTTGAAATAATAATTGCGTAGGTTTACGATGAATACTCAAGTGTCCAACGTTTGCAATTAGTGAAAGAAGTAGCCCTAGGACCTGAATCTCAAGTACTGGCAATGAATAAGTATTGTGTTAATGGTTTTAAGTTTCAAACTGAAGAAGTATCTAGGAACAAGAAAACAAATAATAGCGGTATCTATATACAAGGTGATGTTGATGACACTGGTCAAACTATTGAATATTATGGTGTCATTCAAGAGATTATTGAAGTGAGGTATTCAGGTTGGCCTAATAAGAAGATTGTATTGTTTCGGTATGAGTGGTTTGACCCATCACATAGAGGCATAAAGGTGGACCATCAACATAATATAATTGAAGTTAAGCACACCAGGAAATACAGAAGTTATGATCCTTTTATTATTGCACAACATGCTAAACAAGTATATTATGCTTCATATCCATTGCGTAGAGACAAAGCTGATTGGTGGGTTGTTATAAAAACTAAGCCTGTGGGAAGAATTGAAATTGACAATGTCTTAGATATGGCATATCAAAATGATGTTGCAATTGTTCAACAACAAGTTGATGTTGAATTGGAAACCACACTACAACATCCTCAACACATATTAGAAGAAGTATCTGATGATGAGATATTGAATGTTGAGGAAGAAATATCAGAGAATGAGGAAAATGAATCATTTGATGACGAAGAATGGGACTATAATGAAAATGAAACAACTGAGGAGGAAGAATGGGAGAATGATGGAATTGAAACAAGCGAGGAGGAATAGTGTAGAATGAAAGCTAGCTAGTACATATGTAAGTGTATTTTATTAATTTTATTTAATTTATGATTTTTATATATATTATACATGTAAATTTGCATACAAATGTCATCAGGCGGTGACGGTGATAGACATCGCGAGCATCTTGGAATTAGCCAGACTAAATAGGCTAAGAAGAAGAAGTTTAGGAGACCAATAGATCCTGAGGATATTGCAAGATCTATTTCTTCTGCGCCAGAGTGCATCAGCCATGACACTCATTTATTTGCTGTTTCGTTTGGTACGGCGGATCCTTAGCAATATTATCTTAATTATCGTCGACCAGTCGGTGCTTCATCTACTTCACAGGCATTGCCTTCACGATGCTACGAGGACATAACTTTACAGGCTATTCGTCGAGCACGACCCTTATCGGCAGGTATTCCATCTCCCATAGGTACATCTCCTTAGATATTTGCCATGAGTCTTGGAGATTCTAGTAGCGAGTAGTCAGATGCTATGGCCGGTACGCCTCCATTGACTCAGCGTTTTGTGCATCCTGATGTATCACCCTCGTCTACAGCTGCACCTAGTGCTACACCACATGATACGATGTCTGCTCTAGCTCCTGGCCAGAAGGACAGACTTGGTAGAGTCATGATTGAGCCGGATGGACCATTGTAAGTTTGTTTTGTTATCTATTTGTTAGTTTATTTTATTTATTTCTTATACTTTAATATATTATTCATGAACTAATATATTTATTATGTGTTTTGCAGGCAACATCCTGCAAAAGGATGCCACAGGCTTTAAAAGAGTGTGTTAGAAGACTCTATACACAAGCTTATCACTCTTGGAGCGAGATTCCAAATAGTATATGCTAGGCGATGTTTAATAACTTTAAGATATATATTTTTTAGTTAAGTTTAGTATACTTTACTTTTTTTTACTATCGATTTAATTAATGTTATTCAATTTTTTTCAAACTATGTGTACTTGGGAGTCGAGATACAATTTGGTCGTTGGGACCACATTTGAGAGGAAGGCATCCACCAGACTGTCTAGCTGGCTAAAGAGCGTTCGGGATAGTGGTGAACGTCTCGGTTGGATGTTGCCTCTTGTTTTTGATGAATTGGGTCAGTATTGGAACACATACAAGTTTAAGGCAATATCAGATCAAGCCAAAATGGCTAGAGGCAGTCTTAAAGGTGGCTCATTGCACACCAGAGGTGCAAAGACGGTTGGAACAATTGCACGAGAGATGGTAAGTTCTAATTCAAACTTTTAAATAAATAATTAGTTGATACATATATATCGTTATAAATTTTAGTTTTTATTTATAGGAAAAAGAATTGGGACACACTCCCATTGAACCAGAGATTTTCAAAAAGATTTATGTCAGGAAGAAAGAAAATGAGTCGGATCTAGATGTGTGGGTGGAGGAAAGGGCCGAACGAACTTTTGTAAGTTATTTAATATGAATAATATATATCAATAGTGAATATATTTATGATATGTATATATATTGATGTCAATATTTATATTTAATATGCAGAATGACTTTCATAAGTACGTCGCTGAGAATCTAGATAGTTTGGTTCAATTGACACCTGAACTGTCCACTCAGATTTGGAAAGAAAAAGTGGTAGGGGGGACACACAAGGGTAGATGCTATGGTCTAGGCTCTCGCAACGATGTTAGATGCCTTCAGTCAGGCTTAGAAGGTATTGGATTGTCACGTCAAGCTGAGGCACTTGACGGTGTTGAGATTGCTGCTATGTCGGATCAAATAACTAAACTTACAGTGGCACTAGCAGAGTCGGAGCGGAAAAGAGTAGCTGAACAACAAAGCATGAGTGAGACCGTTTAGCAAATCAAAGAACAAGTGATGAACCTCGCTTGTCGACCTACTACTTCGGCTCCCGATGACACCGACGACGAGAGTGATGAGGATGATTATGTAGATCTCACTCCCTAGTTTAGATCTCTTGAGATTTATGAACTTTTTGAAATTTTAAAAGACTTTATAAGTCTTTAATTTATGATTTAGATACTTTTGAATGTTATTTTAAGTTTGTTGTTTTATGTTTTGTTTAGATTGTTTATAATTGTATGTGTTTGATTGGGCTGAATAGTGTAGAATTGAATTGAATTGCATTTGCAGGTGGGCAGCAGAAGCTGCGAGCTGCTATTGCCAAAATATTGCAGAAAAATTGATGAACAGCGTGGTTTTGTCCGTCGCTTTTCTGGGATTTTCAAAAAATAAATTTCCGAGAGAGCGACGACAAAGGTGGTTTTGTCCGCTCTTTTGAAATTAAAAAAATAAAATTTAAAATAAAGCGACGACGTTGTCCTTTATCCGTCGCTTGTTTTCAAAAAAAATTCAAAAAAAATTAAAAAAAAGTAAAAAAATCGACTCAGTCCGTCGCTTGTTTTTTCAAAAAATAGTGACACGTCGCTTGTCACGCTTTTTTTTTGATGGCCCTGTCACTTTTTAGCAACGTAGTCCGTCGCTTTTTAAAAAAACGACGTTGCGTAGCAACGTAGTCCGTCGCTTTTTGAAAAGCGTCGAGCTAAAAAGCGACGGAAGTGACTGCATCGCTTTTCCGTTGATTTTGACCAAAAAAGTGAAGCAGTCCGTCATTTTTTGACAATTTTTAGTAGTGGTTGTAATTCAAATCCCTAAAATTCCAAATTCAAACTAGCTAGTTAGTGTCCCAAATTCAAACTATTAGTCCGAAAATATCAAATATTATTCAAACTAGTCCTAAATTCCAAATTCAAACTAGTCTTAAAATCACAAATTCAAAGTATACTCATAGAATTCAAAAATCAAACTAGTGCTAAAATTCCAAATTCAAACTAGTAGTAGTCTTAAAATCTCAAATATAATTCAAACTAGTCCTAAATTCCAAATTCAAACTAGTCTTAAAATCACAAATTCAATTAGTTATAAATATAACCTTTAAGTTCTAAGTTCAATTAGTTCAAGTTCTAAAGTCAATTGTTAATTCATATTTAATTTCTAAACTTAATTATATATAAACTTCTAATCCATGAATTGGTTATATTCAAGTTCAAGTTCATATGAAAGTTCTAAAATTAGTTAAATATAAACTTCAAATCCAAGAATATTAGTTTATATATATATCCAAGTTTTAATAAGTTCAAGTTTTCAATTCAAGTTCATATCTAATTTCTAAATTTAATTAGTTATATATTTAACCTAATTAGTTCCAAGTTCAAGTTCAAGTTAATTCTAATTAATTCAAGTTCACATCTCCAATCTATAAAATTAGTCATGTATAAACTTCTAATCCAAAAATTAGTTTATATATATATTCAAGTTCTAATTCAAAAAAACCCTCTTATATTCATCACATTCAAACATTCATCCTATATATGTTATGACATTCAAACTTCATTCTATTAACAATTTACTAACTAACAATCAAATTTTAAAAAATCTCAATTCACAATCAAATTAAAGATTTTCAAATTCAAACAAATACAAAAATCAAGAAACCCTAATTCATTCTCTAACAAACACAATCAATCATTCAATCCAAAACACAAATTCATTTTCTAATTAACAAAATGAAGCACAAAAAATTTAAAACTAATTTAAAGAAATCCTAACCTTCAATTAAAGGAGAAATTAGAGACAATGGAGAGGGAGCTAGGCGGCGGCAGCAGCAGCAACGACGGAGGCAGCAATGGACATCGTCTGGGCTTGGAGCGATTTTAGAGAGAAGGAAGAGAGAAAGGAAGAGAGAAGGAAAAGAAGGAAGAATGTGGAAAAAATCTGTCTGGGTATCCAGATATTTTAAGGAAAGCGACGAACAACGTCTTTATGCCCGTCACTTTTTCTTTTAAATGTTTGACCAAGATTTTGACCAAAAAGCTACGGATTATGCGACACTGTCCATAGCTTTTTTTTAAATATTTGACCAAGAAGCGACGGACACAAAGATGTTGTCCGTCGCTTCTTTAAAAAATAATTATTACTCCCTCCATCCCATTTTATGTGGCAACATTTGACTGGGCACAAAGTTTAAGAAATAAATGAAGACTTTGAAATGTTTACCAAATTTCCCCTTCAAAAAATAGTCATATGAAAAAGTAAACTCACGTTTTTCTCTCCTCATAAATGTATTGGAGTACTATCTTTAAAATTAAGTAGGACCAACAAGGGTAAAAGAGGAATTGTACCTTTAAATACTTACCATATAAGAAAATGTGACATTCTTTTTGGGATTGACCAAAAAGGAAATGGTGCCACATAAAATGGGACGGAGGGAGTAAATAACAATTAATAAAATGCAATGGACAGAGTGGTTTTTTTAAATTTATATATAATTATTTTAGATAAAAACGACGGACAGCATCTCTATCTATATTAAGTAATTAATTATAAATTATTTATATATTTGGCGCAAAAATCCACTAGAAAAAGCGACGGACTAAGCAATGTTGTCCGTCGCTTTTTGTCAAATAATTTTAAAAATAATTATTTTTACTAAAAGGCGAAGGACAACGTAACAAAAGTCATCATTTTTCTGGGCGACGCAGTCCCTCACTTTTCAGTGCGTCGTTTTTTGGCAATTTTTTAGTAGTGTGCGTTCATCGTCTGTTTTATTATTTTGCTTAACTCCGGGTAGTAAGCAATTAAAGGAGCTCCATTACTTCTGGTATTTGACATGCACTAGTGAACTCACCTGAAAGTGACACAGATAAGAAGAAAGAAGTAAAATTAGGAAATACAACTACAATTGAAATAATCGCTAGTAAAATATTTTTGAACCGAAATTCCTCAGCAACGGCGCCAAAATTTGATACGTTCAAACTTACACCTCAATTAAGAAGTATAAATGATCGATGTTAATTTATATAACTTAACTGGAGTTGAGGTTGATTCTACAAGAAATTTGCTTACTGAAATAGCCTTACTGACACTCTTACTAAATTGTGGTTACTATTTTCAAAACGAAAGTAATTAAAGAAAGTAAATATGGGGTTGCTTGTTGTTGTTTAAGTAACTAATTGTGAACTGAGTATCAAAGTTAATAGAAGTGACAATCGCTCCAATTTAGAGACTATAGTAGTTGATTAATGAGACTAGGATTTGTGTTCCCCATGACTTTTAGTTTAGTGTTGAATTATATACAAACAATGATTAGTTGTTAGCATTACACGTTCCTAGCAAGTTAGATGCATCTAAACGCCAGTCCTATTAGATGACTTTCACTCTTTTTCTCTCGGTCTTAGAGGTTTTCATTTTTACCCTGGCATGTTTGTTGATGAAATTCTCTTCTCTCAAACTCGAATTTTCACTACAAGTTGATAGAATATGATTTTACTTTTTCCTAATTACCACTTTCTCTGAAACAAGTGATAAATACGGGAAGGTTCTAATGCATGCACTCATTAGCTAGATTTGATGATGAAGTAAGAATCACATGCACAACTAACAATCATACATTACTAGTATTTTGAATTCATTACTTGACTTTAGTCATGGTTTCCACAACCTTGGTTGTGGTGTTTAGCCGCTTATATTTTCAAGTAAACAAGTAGTAGTCATCATTGAAAGCATAAAGTAATTAACCTACAACAATTGCAAACCAACACAAAATATTGATTATCAACACTTAGTCACGATCATGAAGTTTTGATCTGTAAAATAATTGACAAAAACCAAGTTTAGAATATGGAAACTATCGCCAAAGTCTAATGATAAGAAGTGGTGTTTAAAATATAAACCCTAAATAATTAAAATTGTCTGTAAAAACAAGTCCTACTCGAAGTAGGACTGACTTGTCGCGACACTTCGTGACCCACTTGACGACTCGTCACATGCCAAACGGCCTGTGAACCCTCTCATTGTCCCACACTTAGACAGTGTGGTTCTTCTTTCACTGATGACCTTCATGAGCTACTAGACGGCTCGTCTGAGGTTAGACGACTCGTCTAGAGCTCTGTGAACTTGTGTTTGAACTTGAGTCTTCACTGGAGTTCTTTCCTCTTGCCCACGAGCAACAATACGACTCTTCTACTCAAACATGACCCGTCTAGGGTCCCTTGGCCTTCGGTCAACACTTAGCTCCCAAGGTCTTTCCATTGTTGCTTCCTCATGAGCCCTCAGACGGCTCGTCAAGTGGACCACGACCCGTCTAGGGCTATGTGGTCTTTACTTTGCGCTTGGTCATTTTCACTACCTTCAGTGCCTCAGCTTCACGCGCCCTTAGACTGCTCGTCATCATGACCACGATCCATGTTGGGCTCCAGGATGTTGTTTCAGATTATTTTCTTCATATTTTTCTATCTTTCGCATCGAAGTGTTTTACCTGTTCAATCATCAAAGCACACATCATATCCACATAGATACACTCAAGTTCTCACACTAATCTTTAGTTTCGAGCGTCAAATGCGTCATGATTTCACGACACATCAGTGATCAACTAATATTGGACAACTATATTTAATATAATAATCATATAATATGGGACATATGGAGTACTCCCACTTTCCCTTTTTCCTTGTCCAATTTTGAATTTTTACTTGTCATTTTTTATAAATAAAGAAAAAATAATATTTTTTACCTACTATACCCCTCAATTTGTTAAGAGAGTTAATATTTTTGGAAAAAAAATATAATCTCTTTAATGAGTAAATTGATTTTGAAATTCTATCAATTAATAGGAGTAGAATGGTAAACTTATGTCACGACCCAAATTGAGTCATGAGTGGCACCCACACTTCACTTCCTAAGTGAGCGGACCAAGGAATCTAAACCCCAACATATACCAATAATTCAACTATGACTAACAGTAATAACGCGGAAGCTCCAAAACTTATTAAAATAACCAATCAAATATGCCTCTAAAGTCTATTACATATTATCCCCAAAATCTGAAAGTCATCACATCAAGGACATATGTTCTTAACATATCAAGTCTAAAAGTATTAGAGACCCCAAAATAAGTAAATACGATGGCCCATGTCCGAAATTCAAGGACATCACGCCATAACTGAGAGAATCCAGCACGAGCTAGAAGGAATAGCTCATCCTGAAATCTGATGTGCTGGAGACTAGCTAGAGCTGAGGGCGAGTCGAAGTCGATGGTACACTTGCTGCACTCCACAAAGAAAGACGAAGAAAACACAAGTAGGGGTCAGTACAAGCAACACGTACTGAGTAGGTATCATCGGCCAACCCAAAATAGAAACTAATATACAAGGAATAATAGTATAAAGTCAACTATAGCACTTAGCAGGTGATAAGAAACCACAACATGAACAAGTGACAGTTGAAGCAAGTACGTAATCAATCACAATATCAAGCACACACACGAAGGCTCATGCCTCTAGATCACACTCGTTTGGGAAATGCGTTCATTAAGATTGAGTACATTAAGTTAATTCAATATCTTTTTCCTTTAATGTTACCGTGTCGGAACGTGACACTCTGATCTAATAATACCGTGTCAGAACGTGACACTCCGATCCAAAAATGCCGTGTCGGAACGTGACACTCCGATCCAAAAATACTATGTCGGAACGTGACACTCCGATCCAAAAATACCATGTCGGAACGTGACACTCCGATCCAATAATATTATTAATTTATCATTTATTATCACCATTTTCCAATTCGTTAATAATATTACATTAAGCCTTCTTTATTCAAGGCATAACTTCAATAGAGAGGTTTTCAGATTATAAATCTCACGGTCTCAAGATTTTAGACCAATCACAAACCATACAACCAAGCCACACAATCACACAGTCAAGTACATAGAGAACTTCACAATATCATTCAATGTATATCAATCGCTATTAAGAGTTTATCTATCACATAGAACAAACCATAACCTACCTCCGCCGAAGAACCGAAGTCAAGCAAACTACTTCTCCAATACTTTTCCTTTTCTCAATGCCTCCGAACCTTTCCAATCTATCAAAATAGATATGCATAATTTGTAAGTTAACGAGTCTATAAACACTCATATTATTATACGTCTAGCCTAGACTCAAAAACTCACCTAATTCTATAATCAACTTCCTAAAGTTCAAAACTAAGGGTAAGTCTTAATTCCTTCAATTTGCCTAACCTTAAAGGAATTCAATTAATATAATATGCCTTATATTTAATTACATATCTCAATATGTCGAAATACAATTTATAATACGTGAACACAATATTAATGTTGAACGTTTGAAGCCAAGGCAAACATCAACTATACGCCTGCTGCACAGTGACAATACCCATTCCATGTCTATCCTTCTATACAATATCCAACAACAATACTCCAATCATTAGCCTCAATTATCAACTAAATTTCCTTAATTTTATTCTTCCTTAGTTGTAACTTGTATCCACTTATACACATATAAATTTAACACCTAATATTCTTAAACCTTAACAATTGCCTCCATTCCTTCGAAATTAACCATAAAATAATTATTTTCCCACGAATTCACATGGACTAACAAACAAAGATTTCATCATAAACTCACAACTATACTCCACTCTTCCAACACCTCAAACCGTACGATCTATATTTATACATTCCAAATCCCACATTACTAACTAATTTCTGCCTAAATCATTAAATGCCAATGATTGAAGCAGCAACACATAGCTGCCGATCAAATATCAACAATATAAAAATTAGTAATTTAGTCTTTTCCCCCTCAATTTCACCATACAATATAATAAAATAATAATAATATGACCCTTATCAAATTATAATGACTTAATCTTGGTTACCTAATTTCACGTGAGTTCTTTTGGTTGCTGCTAGTTCTTCGTCGTCTGTGTGAGGAAGCCACCATATTCTTTTCTTTTAATTAACCACTCAAAATTAGTAAACCCTAATTATTATATGAAGCTACTTATAAAAGCGGTAAAAGTGGTCCACTATTAATTTTAATATATCTCCTTTCACCATCAACTAAAATAATTATTAAAACTACCCCACTAAATTCATAATTATAGTTACAAATAGTCCAAAGTACCCATTTAAAATCTATCGGAAAGTATTTTATGAAATAAAAAGCTCTAATACTCAAAACGACCAAACGGATCGTTACAACTTATTATGTCAATTATTATTTTCTTAATATATGTGTCAAATTAAAAATAAACAAATAAATAGGAGATAGAGAAGTAGAAAATAAAGGGTGCAATAACTAATGTTCATTTTGAGAGAGAGGAGTACATTTTTATGTCGGTGTAGGTGCCCCAGCTCCCAAGCGTGGAATTCAACGCGTTTATAGGAAAGGGACAAATGTTGCCTTTTGGTAATAATGACCAAAAAATTTGGTCAGAATTTAAAAGAAAAGTTAATATTTTTTTAATTTAAAATAAATTGATATTTTTTTTATTTTTTAATTAAAATGTATTAAAGTTAAAAAGGTAAAAATATTCAAAAAAGTAAAATAACATTAGTAAAATATTATTCGGACCAAATTTTTTGGACTAAATTCTGGCCAAATGTTATGATTAAATTCTGGCCAAAATGATTTTTCTATTTTTTATTTAGTAGTTGGTGTTGCAATAAAGTTACGTGCCACAAATTTCCTCACATGTACAAGTTGTTTGAAATTGTTGTTCCCTTTCTCCCTAATTAATTAGGAAATGCTCACTGCTTTTGAATCCTCCTTACGCAAATCCTACTTCAGCTTTGACCTTGGACATTGTCAACTTTTCAATTTATTACTATCTCTATCTAATAATATTTGTCTACTATTGAGTTTGTATATTTCTTAAGAAATTATAAATAAAAGGATAATTTTATTATATCATCCTTTGAATATAATAAACACAATGTCTTGAAAAATGTAATAGGGAAATGACTATAATTAATTATAAGAGTAAATTAAGAACTAAATGTGAAGTTATCTATTGATTTCATAAAGTGGACAAATATTATTGGACATCCCAAAATAATATAGTGGGCAACTATTGTTGGAAAGAGGAAGTACTTTGTCCCGATTATTTTACTTGTTATTCTTATTTTAAAATAGTGGTTATTTAACAAAATCAAGATAAAATTGATTTTTTTTTATTTTGTGCTTAGTGATACTTTTTTTGTAAATAATAAACATTGAGTCATCAACATAAAAAGGTATGTTAAGACTATTTCCTTCTTTCGACAAGTATTTTTAAATCTTAGGAAAGATATGGCTAGTTGTTGTAGCCAAATTAAATTACTCGTAGTATTATTCGATTATGACAGCTTTTGTAGTTAATATAAACATCCCTCATTGCTTGACTTTGGGCTATTTGATTGTTTGGTATTGCCCTCGTGTCTATTGTAGTTAGATGTAGGGATTTGACTTGTGTCTGGGGCTATATGCAGATTGCCTAAGAAGATAACACTACATCAAAAATAATCGGCAGTTAATTCTTAATTGCCTCTAAATATATATTTTTCACGGCAATTAGCACTCTTTGTATATGTCCCTAAAGCCTTTAACGATTATTGGTTCTAATGACACTTAATTAATGCTGGTAAAGACTTTAGCACTCTTTATTAATGTCAATATTTAATGCCGCTAAAAGTTGTTTTTGTTGCAGTGTAATGAGGCATGCATATCTCTATGGGTTATACCTATCGCTTATGGGGTTAAATCGATGCCAAAGGGGCTATTGGAAGATAGTAATTGCCTTTTCGGCTAAATACATATTGCCTAAGGGGATATTGGGATACGCAGAATGCCTAAGGGGCTATATACATAATGCTTAAGGGGCTATAATTAGATCATAACGATTGCCTTCGGAGCTATACCCAGAGTGTGGGCGGCTAGTGAGATGTAATATTTGCATACGGGGCTAGAATATAACCAATAAGGATATATAGATTGGATTATATATGTCGATCTTATGGAGGCCTAGATAGGTTGTATTGTTTATACTTATCGAGCTTATTGAGGCCCGTGTAGGTTGTTGCTTGATTAGTGTTTGCTTGCTACAATTAGGAGAAAGTTAGTATGCTCAGTTTATTCTTTTCAATATATTCTAGGTATATCCGTTATTCTACTATCTTTCATACTTGGTATATTATTTTGTACTAACGCTATTGCTTGGGAGCGCTACGTTCTTGATTGAAGGTTTCAACAGACAAGTATACATGTCTCCTCAGTAGTGTATCTAAGCTAACATATTGGTCAGCTCCACTTCTTCCGGAGTAGTTAAATTCAAAAGTTTTGTTAGTGTTTTGTTATATACAATCGATGGGGGACTCAATGAAGTATATTACTCTTAGAGGCTTGCAGACTTTGGGTGGTATAAATGTGTGTTGTCGGCTTTAATTTGTTGGCCTTGTTGTTTTTTCCTTTTAACATAGTAGCTATTTGGCCTTGGTCATCTATGAATATATGTGCTCAACTTATATTATTTCTAGATCTCATGGTGGTCTCGACGGATCGCATAGAGGTAATCTATTATCGTTAGCATGGTGGCCTCAAAGGCCCACACTAAATTTAGTTTCTATTTTATATTAATTGTTGAAATTGAATGAATTTCCTACATGTTATGTTGACAGGGATCTTGTCGGTCGAGGGCTTATTTTTAAGCCAAGATGTACTTGCTTACTTTATTAATTTTGTGATTGGTATAAAGTTAGTAGCATAGTTGTCCAGCAAAAGTTAGCTCAGGGTCAAGTATGACGTTAAGTGCACATTGCATCCTTAAGTTGAGTTTTGACAAGCTGGTATTAGAGCAATGTCATATCCTACGAAATTTACAAGTCATGTCTAGTAGAATCTTGTTTATAAATGTGTTGTGCACCATATTTAATTTGTAGAGTTGGACTTTTCAATGTGTGTATGCTATGTATAAAAACATAAGAATATGCATACCACCAACCTATAGGCGGTTGGGTAAGCCTTATGTAGCATATATATGATAGTATGAGCACGACGGGTTGGATAGACCTTGTATAACACTCATAAGCAGTGGCGGACCCAGGATTTTCGTTCAGGGGATTCGAAAAATAAAAGCATAAACATGTAAATAAGCCTTTAGAAATGGGATCCTTGAATTCTTTTGGGTTTAAAAGCACACTTTTAGCATGTTTTTTAAAAAACTCAAAAAAACTTGAAAAACAGAACTGAAAATTAAAAAAATTGGAACTAAAAAGAAAAAAAATAAGACGCTGTCACAGGGAATCGAACTGGGGATGTGATAGTTAATTTCAAGGGGACTTGCCACTGAGCCATCAATTTCTCTTTGTCATTGAGGGGGTTCAAACTATATATATCTACAAAAATACAGAAAATTTACCTTACATATACAGTGTAATTTTTTGCCGAGGGGGTTCGGGTGAACCCCCTGGAACCAACGTGGGTCCGCCCCTGCTCATAAGAGTTATACACACCACTTATCTATATTGAAAAGGAAGGAATTATACGACATTCATATGAGTTATATACACCATCGAACTATAATTAGTTAGGCAGTTCTTATATAACATTTTTACAGGTTATATATATACCACTGCGTTATAATCTGTTAGGCAGAGATATATATTATTATGTATGCGTACGAGACCTCCTACGTCTCTAGAGTAACAAATAACTCGTTTGATGTGGCATTCCGATTGATTCTTACATTTATTTTCTATTTCAGCTGATTGTATGTTTTATTTATGCCTTGCATATTGATAAGTTATCAGACTCATACAGACATACTCATGAATTATTGTTAAGTTTTAATGCTAATTGAGAGGATTTTAGGGGTCAGTTCTCTTATGTGCAAACATTTCTTGAAAAGAAAGTTTGAAGGATTTGAAGTTTAAATTCACTTAAACATATTGGCTAAGGAAGACATCCCAAGCGACGTCTCGCCGGCCAAATGCATGCTAAAATAAATAAAAATGGATTGAAAGAGTATCAATTTATATAAATTAAATTGAATCAGACTAATTTATATAAATTAAATTATATTACTTGGCGGTGTAAAAAATCTTACTGTTAGAGTCTGTTTGGTATTTGCTGTTGGAAGGCAAGAAGTGCTTTTCTGAGAAAAAAACATTAATTTTGAATAATTAAGTGTTTGTCAAATTCTTAAAACTGCTTTTAAATGAAAGGAGAAACATTTTTTCTATTGTTGGAAAGAAACTAAAAATTTCTAATTTGAAAAAAACAGAAGTAGAAAGTTATTTTTAAGACTAAATATACCTTAAATATATACATAATTATCAATATATCACTTATTAATTAATTAACATATCTCATAAGTTTGGTTAATTTTCTTTCAATAATTTTATTTTTTATTTTTATATAATAAATTTTATATTTTATATTTTTCTATATAAAATAATCTTAATACTAAAAGCACATTGATGCTTGTCCTTTTTCCTAATTTGACTTTGAAAAACACCTTCTTCTTTTTTAAATAACGAAACACAAATTGCTTATCAAAAACATTTTTCAAACGAATTTGTCAAACACAAATTATTTTTCAGAAAAAAATATTTTTCTAAAAAGTTATTTTAAAAAAAAACACTTTTAAAAATAAGTACTCCCTCCGTTTTAAAAATAATAACCTCCTTTCCTCTTTAGTCTGTTTCTAAAAGAATGACCTTTTTCTTTTTTTGGTAATATTTTAATTTCAGTTTTCCACGTGACATTTTTAAGACCACAAGAT